>WAAB01025971.1:0-21285 GCA_013389865.1 Piaya cayana
ATATATATATATTTATATGTATAGAAATGTACCCCCACACAAGATTTCAAAAATCAGAAATGAGGATTCTTCATCTGAAGGAACTGATCCTTGCACTGTTTTTACTGCTTCGTAATGTAAACTCCCGATTGCTGCATGACAGAGCAGCATTCTCCCAATGTTTTCTAAGCATCTCCCACTAACAGATATAAATAAAGCTCAAATAAAAACCTGCTCCCCAAGATATCAGTCTTATATCTACAAAGGTTAAAAGCTTTAAAGAGAGAAAGACAGGGAGTTGGGAAATGTTAATTCAGTTTTTAAGAACTTCATTACTGTTTTACAAGCTTTATGACATAGTGCCTTGGACAAAAAAAAAGATATCTAATCTATAAAAGACAGGAAGACATAACACATTTGTCTTCCTTATCAGATGTCCAACTTGTATCTTTTTAAGAATCCTGATTTTTATTGCACATTATTTTGTAAATAATAGGTACTTAGTGGTGAAAGTCCTGGCTAAACTAATCCTAAAATCAACCTGGATAAAATGCAAATAATCAGTACTTAATAAGTTAATTCTTGATACTACTTCATGGAATGAAAATGGTCCTGTATTTTAAGATGTGGATTATTGCACTCTAAGATTTTGAATCTGTAAGTGCTTTTGCCAGAAGAGCTCTGAAACCTGAGAGCTCTACAGGTAAGGAAACCACTATTCCATTTCAGCTAGGAAAATGCTTGAAAAAGCTGTTATGAAGTAACCAGATTGCTTTAAACTGCTTTTTCAGCTTGAATTTGGAATGTACATTTTCAAAGCCTCTCCCCATTACTCCTACTTCAGTGCCCATCACAAACGTATCTTGAGATGCAGAGGAAGACTGCTGGATGAGAACAAACCCAGAAGCCATGTTCTAGCTGTGGCTGGGCTTTGTGCCCACAGGACCAGTGCTGAGCTACTCCGGGATAAGTTCCACCCCTCCTTCCCAGTTCCAGAATATGGAGACAGGGTCCTTGGTCCAACTTGAGACTGCTGCTGTTCCTACACAAGGCAATGCACCTGCATACCTAATATACCTAATCTCATCTCTTCTCCTCAGGATGCTTGGAACAAGACTAGAAGAAGCTGGAGCTCAGGAGAACAATCAATATTCAACAATCAAGGAGAACATACAATGGATGTGTACAAAGCAAACCAGTATTTCTTGTACAGGAATAATGGTTAGGCTAGCTAGGGACTTGGAAATATCACAGACTGATCCGCTGAAAACACAGAACGAGAGAAACCTTCAGCCTTTCTCTCAGGCAGACTGCTTTTATTTCCAACCACTCTGTCCTAGCCATGTCAGAATGTTTCCGACTTCCATCTGGAAATGCTAATTCTAATGCACATGATTCCAAATGCTATCCCACTGCAAATGCTTTGTGTGATAGAGGACATTTTAGATCTATTAATGCATTAAATTCAGCTTTGGCCACACAAAACCATTCCACAAAAATGAAGTATATACATTCTCCTGCTAGAGACGTTGATAATTGTTCTGTCCTTAACCAGCCATTGCGGTTGTTTCCATTACAGTTTTTGTAAAAGGCTCTTCAAAATCGCTTAGCATTATCCACTACCTGGAAGATTTCCTTGCTGGGAAACAGGACATGATTTTCAGCAAGTCTCTTCTCAGATTCCACTGTTCTGCTGGGTAAAGCATCAGATGCCTGGCACGAAGCTGAGCCCTAAGGCATAACGTCCAGACAAGAAGTCATCAGACTCAGTAGCACTAACAGTTGTCTTCCCGAATTTCTTTTGGTGTCTAGGATAAGCCTTTTCTCTGATCTCTTTTCCTTTTTCTACACAAGTTTTTGCAGATTTTTAAAGACAAATGGGATGATTTTGTTCATCTATTTGGACTGTACTTAAAAAAAAGATCTTAAAAGTTCATCTAGCAATTGCTAAATTTAGCCAAGTTACCTGTGGCTGAGCTAAAGCAAACACTTGATATTTATCTGAAGACTTCTTGTGCTGGATCTTTCACCACACTCCATGGCAATCGCTTTCACTAGATATGTACCTTTTTTTTCTTGATGCATGATGAGCTTTTAGTTTGAACTTCATTGATTTCCACTCCTAGCCAATGCATCTCTCATGCTTCTGATTGCTTGCTTAAATACCCCTCCAGTGCCAAATGTAGCATCCCTTGCCTATCCTTTGTTTAAATGGTTAAGTGTCAGATTTATTGTTTCAGGCCATGTGCCTCTTTATGAGCCACCTGTACATCTGATTATTCTCAATTATACAAACCTACATTCTATTTATGCTGCCAAAAGCACATGAACAAACTACTTTCTGCTCTAAGGAAAACATAAAAACTTGTCAGGAGAAAAACAAGTTATAGTATGAAATTTGCAATGGGTTCTTAACTTCTTCTAAGTAAAATCATATGAAGGTAACATTCCAAGCAGCTATGTTAGCCAAGATCCTAGTTTTGCCTCTGTGTTGCTGCCTTACACTGACAAGAGTTTGTGCAAAGTATAGATGCTCTGAAGAACTCATAAAAAGATGCAAGATTCAATGAAGGTGTCTCGAAAGAAAAATGTTCCAGTTAGCTTTCCATGTGGAATACACACATGCACTTTGAGAGTCTATTTATTCAAAAATTATTCTTTCTCTCCCCTCATATTGACAGGAATACATAAGATGTAGCTAGTTAAGGCTTAGCACACAAAGCCTCTCCCCAAAATTGCAGAATATAGAGCACAGCTTTAAGAACTTCGGGATGTACTAGCTGGCAAGCATTTTGGTGGGATTTTATTGTGATACATACATACATGTATATGCACATATATGCATATGTGTTTATACATACATACATACATGTAAAAAAATACCCCCCTCAATGATGAGAGAACCTAGATATACTGATTCAAATAAAAACATACATGGTAAACTTAAGGAGCTGAAATCCCCTCTCCTCTAGAAAGGCCATTGACACATCCTTCATACATACTTCAGTTTTTTATCGTCACAAAACTCACCCTTCTCCATGACAGTTTACTAAAAAGTCAAATCCTTCTGGAAAGTGGCACACGTTATGATTTAGAACAGCTTTCCACCCCTTCTGGTTCAAGCTTACAAAAGTACTGGAACTCTCAGTGTAGGAAATCATAGTACTTAAAAAATAAAAGAAAAATAATCAAGAGACAGGTGTATGAGGAGAACCCTTCATGTGTTTCCATTCTTGGAGAACAGAAGTTTTCCCTTTTGAGTCATTTATTCCACAACTGCGAGTGAGGCAGGTCTGAGGTTGCCACTGTCCTGAAAAACCTGTCCTCTGATCACTGCTGCAAGGCATCAGGGGAATCTGATACTATTTGTGCTGTTCTTAAAAAAACTGTCTAAGGAAAGAGAGACAAGCTCACCCTCATCTTAGGTTTTCCTCCTGCATTTCTTGAAAATTAAAATGAAGAATCCAATTGTTAATTAAAAAGAGAAAAAAAAAAGAAAGAAATAAAAGTGGGGAGGGAGCAAGCTTTGAGAGTTTTTCTCAGTTTTTCTCAGTTTTTCTCGTTTTTGAGAAATGCATCTCTTCTATGTTATGATTAGAGTGAAGACCTGCACCAAGCCTGGTCTGACAAGGTGAAAGGTGCTTGTCTTGTAGTATTGCCTTACAATAAGGGGGTCCTACTTTGCTTTCATTACCAATTCAAGTAATTTTCTCCAGATGCATCTTTATGCCTACAGTCCTGCATCCCCTAACACAGCCATACCTCAACTTCAAATCTGCTGACAGTGACACTACAGCACCTACAGAATTTGCTCAGCTTTTGGGTAGGTTTTATAACCACACCGATCTCTGTGCCTCCCACCACTGCTAGTAATAACTGAACAAGTCAGAGAAGGTCTCTGCAAACCAGTCGCAGCAGTGATTAAGATGTAGGCATACGTAGCTCCTCACCCTTTAAATAGAAGGCTTAATTGGTGATGTGGATAGCAGCTTCCTAATGGACAGAAATTAAACTCCATTTAATTCCTGAGCAGACACTTCCAATGCACAAGGTTTACCACACATTTGGAGTCGGGAGGGAGGAGGGGGAAAGAAGGAGCCGCATGCACAATTCTCTCTACCTCTGACAATCACTGAGGAAAAGCAACATGAGGACCAGAATGGCATAAGTGTGGCAGGTGTGAATTGACCTGCACTGGCAAAGCTGCAAGCTGGGAAACTTGCAAACCACATGGTTGTGCAATACTTGGCTCTAGTCAGTGCTATCATGTTCTTTATAAAAAAAAAAAAATTAAAAAAAGAAATCTTAAAGACATGTACATCAAGTTAAGGGATTAACTGTCAAGTGACATTACTGAAACAGAAACAATATATTTCTTTATTGTTAATGAAATCCAGTTAAAAGTGAAGGAAGTGATAAAGAAAGTACTGTTTTGTAATGTATTTTACATAAGAACGTAATATAGAAAGGGAAGTGCAATTAAATCTTAATGTGGACTTTTTTATTTTTAGTTTATCATCTGGTTTACATTTTGAGCCCCTTCGCGGCAGTAAATTATGCTGGCATTTCTTAGGGAATAACTGCCATGTTAATTTAGTTTAATAAAATAACTGACAGAAAAGGGGGAAAAGAAGCAAGAAGAGACAGTACCCCCCCCTCCCCGCACTCCTTATCTTTAGCTAAGTATTCAAATGCTTTCTATATGAATTGTCCGTGGTCCAACTCCAGCACCATGTAATAATACAATACATTACAACACAGTACAATGCAATCTTGGGTTTCTGTAGCGCCCTTCATGCAAGGATCCCAGGGTGCTTTACAATCATTATGAGTTAAAATTAAAACTGAAGCACATACAATTCCTAATAGAATCATTTTAAAAATGCTAAACAGAACAAATAACTTTTAAGTCTAGATTTAAAAGTCCCAGCAGCCAGAGCTTTCCTTACTTCAATTGGCAATGAGTTCCAAAGTTAGGGAGCAAAGCGACTAAAGGCTCTCTCATGTTATGTTAAAGGATCTCTCATATTGTTTATACTTGTGCAGTACTCTACAGCCAACAATTTGCCAATAAGAATTTTAAAAAAACAAACTTATTTGCAATCTTGCTTTAAAGAACAGTAAAGGAGTGGCTTGCTAACCCTCTAATAAAGTTATGGAAAAGATAAATAAACTGGGGCTCGTACTCTACCATGACTGCATTAAGCACTATGCGAAAAACATGAATGAATGAATACAGAATTTTGTAGCAGTACATTATTTAACTGCCTCTTAAGCCACTAAATGTAAAAAGAAAAAAAAAGAGCATGGTTGTACACATACATGCATAAAAAGAATATCACTGCAAATATTTCAAATGCAAGTTATTCTGTATATCATTTGCAGGATCACTGAGTGCAACAGAGGTCAAGTGGGGCTCAGTTCTACAACACATTCATGTTTTAGAAAGAAAACTTATTAGAAGAAAATATGCCGTGGTCTTTTTAGTTCTGTCACTTCCCTAAATTTTTAAGTCCATACAATGCAGATAATCATTCACATGGCACAGTTCTCAAAAATGCTGAGATAGAATTCCAAGTGTTGAACACACAAAGTGGGGAGCACAGTCTCAAAAGTGTTATTCCCTTAAAAAGCATGAATTTTGTACTTTGTTTGCAGGAGAGCCTGGCAGAAGACAGCTGCTTGTATCTCCACACAGCTGACTTTAGGAGTGTAAAAAAGCAAACAAACAAAAAGAAACATTAGCACCATTCTCCTCTATTGGGCTTTTCTTCTTCACATTTTAAGAAACAGAAACACAAGATATCATGATAACATGGATACCAAGAGACTTGCTGACTACTCAAAGAGTCCTCTGAATTCGGAAACTGCACTTATTTGCTAAATAAATAAATGCAAAATAAGTCCAGGCCTCGTAACTATTCTGGAAAGGGATTTTGACGTCCTCATTATAGTTAACTCTAATGAAGAGGCAGAAAAAAATTGCTGTGTATTTTCTCCTTTAATAGGGCACTGCACAGATGAAACAGCTGTAGATAGACTGATACGGCTTTAACACCAAACGCTTAGACGCACCTAAAGAACATGAACCAGTGATCAAAAGATCGAGTAATGAAAAGGCTGAGTGTTTTGTGAATGTCCTCACACAGCTCCGCCAACACGTGTATTTAATCTGCCCCATCCTACAAGCAACAGCCTCTGTACTGCCCATTCTACCTGGATGACTTAAAAATCATGAGCTCAAATTGTAACAGTTAATTGAAAATGCTTTAAAAATCCAGATTCTGCACCCGCTGGAAGAGACATCTGAATGAATGATCTTGAGCAACTGAGGGGTGGGTTGAAAGGCCCTACGTGCCAAAACCTGAGCCCAGGCCCTCAAGGATTTACTTTCCTGAAATAATTAATGGCATATTTAAAATCTAAAGTGCAGTAACTTCTAAAGTAGAAAAAGGAAGTGCATTCCTTACTCAAGTTATTAATTATTGGGGGAGGGGAGGAGAAAGAGGAGAAGGAGAGAAAAGAATCATGAGCAACAAATCCATGGACTTGATCTCAGGTCTAGGCAGGTAAAATTGAAAGGGGAGGGCAAAACCCACCTCTCAGTTTCGTAAAACGTGAATTAAAAATTGCTCATAAAATGTATTTATTTTGGCAACTCTTAACAGCTCATTCCTTGGTTATTTATAGGTCCGGAAATTTTAATCCTAGCAAACACAACTTTTTTTGGTTGGGACTTTTGAGGGGTGGGGGGGCCAGAACACAAGTGAAGAAATGTGAGAGGATTTCATTATGCTGCTTATTTGCTATGATGGCCAGGTGTCTTCAGATCAAGTGAACAGAGAAACACTGATGTTCCAAGCACGCTTTCTGTCTGGCGTCTGCCAGACCATACGAGGTCTGCACGACGTCTGCATTATAAAGCATGCAAATTCAGGCCATGATATCTGAACAAAACCAAAAGTATATGATCTATATTGTGCCCACATCAGATACTGACAATTATTCACTACAGCACAGAAGTTTGATCAAAATGCAGTCAGGATACCTAGATTTATGACAAGTGCAAAACTGTTAAGACTTTGGTATCATACCAGTACTTGTTCTGTGTGCGCATCCGTTTTACAGAATGCAAGTGCATATCCCTGGAAAAGAAAAAATGCCACTCCCCCATCCTCAACAGCAAAATTATGTAAAAGATATTACAGACTGGAGGGAAGGAGGGAATGCACACAAATATCTTCAAAGAAACTCAAAATAGTAATATAGTGCACATAAATTACTGTGTCCATAAGTATCATAGGCTCTGGGTATATTCCATGATAATATTGCACATCTCCTATAAAATATTTTAAAACATAATAAACCATGAAATTTAAGATTCTACAGAACACATAGGCCTGGATTTTCTCATCTACAATGCACTGGCTAGTGGTTGTCCCGAGAGTTGGGCTAGCTAGACTATGCTGGAAGAGAAAGAATGAATACCTCACTTCAGAATTGCTTTAGCAATCGTTTGATAAAAAGCAAAAAAAAAAAAAAAAAAAAAAAAAAAAAAAAAAACAAAAAAAAAACCCGTGTGTCTCCCTGTGAATATCAATCATTTAGAAAAACTTCTGTAGAAAAAAATCAGGTGAGATAATACCAGTGGGAAAGTCAATGTCATTTGATCACTGCCATATTTTCAAAGCAGTGCCCACATACTAATTAATCTCTATAATCTCTTCATTTGGTAGGTGACGCATTATCTTCCTTTCATGGAAAAGGTTAGAGGAACTCAAGATAAGGGATACATATGAATGCTCAAAAGCATGCAGTTGAGTTTGATTCAGAATTATCAGAAGAATTTCCAGCCTTTTCTTGGCCCAAACATTGCTCTCCTCTCCTTCACAGAAGCTCATTGACTATACATTTACACAGAAAGAGAGTGAGAGAGGCAGTAATTCAATAGAGACAAAACTAAATAAACCCTTATTAATAACAGTATAAACATAGTCTGTAGTATTGCAGTTATTTTAACTGTGGAAACAATACGAGACTTTGCACTAACAACTAAAATAAAGCAAACCTGTGAAAATTAAGTATGAGAATGCTAGTACTAAGGTTGAGTAGAGAGACAGAAGGACTAATGTTAAGTAACTAAGTGCAACAGCCTTGCCTGTCTGATCACTTTATAGCAGCTCCCAACAGACTGAGGTAGAGCTTCTGTGCAAGGGGTTGGAAATAAGAACTGATGGGTAGAACAATTCCTTTACAACCCTTTGGAGGCTAAAGAGCCGAAACAGGAGGGAAACAAGATCTAGGCCACTCACAAGATGCACCAATTTAATGGAATGCAGAAGACGATCTAAAATTGAGTCCTAGACTAAATTCCAAGTTGCCTTTGCCACAAATTGGTCTGGAGAGGAAGCAGAAATGGTATCGCGTATCAAACAAGAAGTTTTTCACCCGGCATCCGCATATGGTGCTAGTCTCTAGCAATAAAATCTGCAGAACCAAGGCAAAGCATGAAAATACATGCTGCAGCGTGTAATTCAGAACAGGCTTGGCTTTTCCATGTGAAATTCACAGTGTCCTTTTACCTTGCCAACTTGATATCAAAAATGTGAGACTAAACCTATGGACAGATGCTTGTGATTCCATGGCATTTCAGAGCCATCCACTTGCTCTGGTCTGTCCCAAGGACTCCAAGCCATGTCAAAAGCAATTCCCCATGATGCAGACTCAGAGTATAAATCTGGCATTTGGAGGTGGCCATAGCAGTCCTTCAGTAACTTCAAAAAAGACCATGTATTCAACTCTCCTAACAAAAGCAGGAGTCACAGTGGTATTCTACCAAGGAAGGCATGAAAAATTCACATGTGCATGCCCCAAGGTTTTAGTTGAACAAGAAAGGAAATACCAACAAAAATAAAACAAAAATGATAAAAAACCCCACTCACACAGACAGTGCTATTAAGTTTTCAACATTGTAATTAAGACAACTTGGATCTAAAAGTTTGCTCACATATTTTTAGGCCATTAAATAATATCTGCACTATAAAAATAGTTTCCTTGGGCTTTCTGCAATATATAGAATGTCAGCATTCTGAATAAATATAAGCAATGTTTTAACACACAAAATCACAATATTAATTAAGAAAATACAGTAAATTCTAAGTGAGGACGATTCTGAATTCACCATGCTTAAATAGGGCTTCAGAGATGCCATGCATTGAGCACAGCAACTTAAATACTTTACAACAAATCCTTCTGTACCTACACAAAATAGCGCACTGCTAATGACAGTGACAGAAAACGATAACCACTCTCGCTTCCACTTTGAGTCATTTTTCTGTGGTTAATAAATTATATCCATAACAGTGTTAATAAGTTATAGTATGGTGTCACTGCATTAGTTTGCATTTGTGATGAAGCACTTCATATGGCATTACCTACGCCCACAAAAGTACATGAGAGGAGAGACCACTTCTCTGCTCTCACAAGAGTCTTCCACGCTGGCATTTTGACTGACCCTCTAAGGAGGAAACACTGCGTCCTCACCTCTGCCTTGCTCCTACTTCTCACCTCTGCTGCAGCAGCACACCACTGCAGGGCAATTCTCCAAATTTAATATGTTAAACAAAACACAGACACTCTTAAATCAGTATCCTTCCCATAGGAGTGGTATATAGAGTTACTAGTTAGGCAAATACAGGAAGCATTCGGATCAATTTAGTCATGTGAAAAAGACGCTGTCAGATCAACACATCCTCTCTCAAGCTCCCAGAAGAAAACTAAGATTTAGACTGACTGATGGGCTCTCAATCAACCTCTGTAACACTTGGTTTTTTTAAAAGTTAAGAATAAACAAACGTATTTTAAGCTTAATATGATTAAGTATTTAAAGGAAAAAGGAAAAATGGAAGCTGCTTAAATTCTTGCAACTTAACTACCACGGCACTGGTGAAGACACAGATGACAGAATTAATAAGGTTTTAACAACAGAAAGAAGCTCATGCCCTTAAATAAATTGTTTTACAAATAAAGAATTGCAAAACAGTAAACAACCAGTCCTAAATCAAAGTTCTGTAATCTGGGAGTTTGGTCATCTCATGTGCTGACTTTAAGAGCTGTTACTAAGCAAGATATTTTTTGTCCATTAAAATTATTATATAAAAATTCCATACAGATTAAAACCAACTTTTTAAAACAGTGTAATTATTGAGTTGTCTCCAGTACCTGATACCATCTGTAGTGAAGCATTAATTTTAAAAACTTTTTGTATCATTGCATCATCTAGATATGTAGAGAAGCTGCTATGTGAAACAAAGTCCAAATAGAAATTACATACTCCATCTTGATAGGTTTTACTTACTTTCCCTCAGAATCAAGTAAAAATCAGAATTGTTAGGTTAAAATGGAAAAAATCCCAAATTATCTGCAGCCTCCATAAGCCAGAAATGCAAAAGGCTCACATGCTTTTACAGTAGGTATATACAAGATAAGTTTTCAGACATATTACTGGAATGGTTTGCAACCAGTGAAGATAATTTTGATTATTTCCACTTCAAAACTTCCTCTACTGAAGCCACATCACTGAAAACAATCTAACCATAGGGGAAAAAAAGTGACGGGAAAACAGTCTGCTAATATATCCACTGGAAAGACACAGAGAAAGAGAGTAGTCCTCTGTAGATTAACTGAAGTCTTTTGGAGACAAAGACTCCAATATTCCAAGTGTAATAAATAAAATCCCCATAAAAATACCTTGACTTCCCTAGTTTCCTTCTCTCCCTCCCTACCACAACTAGAATAATTTATTTGTATACGGAATTTGTCTCCCCTGCACCACAACGAAATGCGTTTTGAAATTTAGTAGGTAAAAATAAATACTATGTTCCCATCACAGCATCATTGGACACCATACAGCACAGAAAAATAAGTTGCACCTTCACGGTAATTTGACAAAAGAATGACAAAACAAATGGTAAAAAAGAACAATATAACTAAGGCTTGAGGGAAGCATCAGTTCAATATTTAGCAATGCATAAATTGAGGTTACATTTTTGTTTAGGTATATTTTGATTAGAACTAATAAATGGCTGCTTTTCCTCTGGCTGTTTGCAACAACAACACATCATCCAGAGAGCTTTATTCTTTATTCCCTTCTCATATAGCATGCCAAAGACTGTCTCATTTTATGAATTAGCATTTAAAACTACTGTAGGTTATCTAACAAGCATTCAGATTCAATAGTACTTTTGACAGCAGTAAGTAAAGAGCCTTTTAACATCTTGAACACATGTGCTTGAAAAAAGTAGTTACATCAAAGCAGTTCAAAGACTGAAGACAAAAACCAGTTAAAATCCAGTTTGCTGTGAGACAATTTTAGTGTGGTGTAAACAGCCTTTCACAAGTCCCCATGGGATACGTTGTAAGACTATGTTCAAAATGAATCACGCACATTTATAAAGATCATGAAGTGGTCAAATGAATTTGCATTTTTGGCAGATTCACTCCACGGGTACTACTTGCTACAGTCTGTAGAAATTTCAAATCTCACATCAGCATTGCCTATAGTGCTTTATTATTTATTACATGTTATGCTAAATACCTGTGAAAGGGGACATTCCTTGGCCAGTGAACTCTGGTTCATATCCTTCAGTAAGTCCTTCAGAGCATTTCTTACTGTTGTGTGAGACCACTGTTCAGGAGGCAAGTCTTCTAGTTTAGGGCAACTATTTGAAACACAGATTAGAAAAGGGATTATTACAAGATTGCATCCTGCTGCAGAACATTCCTTTAAGACAGACAGATTTCATTTTGCGCATCAAGCAGATGCATCTGGAGATTGCTCTCGGTCTCCTGATTGTTCCGATTAGTTAATTACTTTATACAACACATCTGCTGTATTGATGCATGAATTATACATCAGCTGCATGTGGCGACTATTTTTTCATGTTACTTCTACCTTCCTGCTCTGATGCGCTTGGTAAAACAATTTAAGGTGTAATGCTTTCTCACGACTGATCATGAAAAGCATTAATATATTAACTGTTTTTTCTTTTTTGTTACTGTGAAATTTAAGAACCTAGACAGCAACAATAAGTGTGAGCAAGTCATTCTTTTACAAAATGCACACAGATGGTACTGTTCATGATATGCAAAAATATTTTTCTCTTAAGTAAACTTTATGTAAAATGCCTTCTTGTAATGCATCATTTAATTGACTAAAATGCAATATAGTTTTAATGAGATATCCAAAGAAAATCTATGTATCAGAGCTATAAAAGTTTTCTGCAATAGTAGACTCTAAGTTAAAGAAGAATTAAAGTAACTAAAAAGGAATTTAGATAAACCTTTGTACTTTCAGCACACAGCACAGTGAGAATTAAATACAAGCAATATTAACAGGAAAAGCAGACAAGTAACAGTTCATGTCCCAGAACTGGTATGCAACTTACCTGTGTAACTGGATTTTCAGTGTGACTACGTGATACACATCCTGCAGCATATCTGCTACTGTAGCATCTGGGGCATCTGTCACATAGGAGAGTGGAACTGGATTCCACTTTCCAACCTGGATAAGCCCTGCAGGATTTTTATTTTTTGAGGGGAGAGAGAGTGGGCAAGAAGGACAGGGAAAATTGGGGGTGGAAAAAAAAAGTAATTTACCTGTTAATTCCTTGGGGCAAAAGAAATGTCTGATTTTAAAAAGATTGCCACCTTTGTTTCTAGCCTCTTAAATCTTGCAAAACAAAAGAACACCCCTCAAAAAAACCCCACATCCACACCACCAAGGATATGTTTTATCTATGTTATGAAATTATACAAATGCATCACAGTAAAGATTTTTTAATATGTATAGAAAGGTATTTTCTAAGTTCCCATTAACTCAAAAGGACATAATACGATTGTTAGCATTCCTCTTAAAAAATTAGAAAGGATTTTGCAATGCAAGGACCAAGTAGTTAAAAAAAAAAGCAAAACACTTTGCAGTCTATAAAATCATCAGGAACAAAATAAAAGAAACAGAGCTGGATATTCAGTCATAAATGCAAGTTGACTCTCAACAGTCCATCTGCTCAAATATGCTTTACACTTCCTTGTGGATCCTCAGTGGAGCAGATTATTAAGGTCAATAAGCATACTAATGATTCAGTTGAAGTCTTTTTTTTTTTTCTTTAAACAAAAAATAAAAAGAATCTACCTCCACATTGCCCACAAACAAAATATGCACTAACTTAACAAAAATACATAAAGGAAAAAATAATACAGAGACAGAATCTGCAAGAAGTTTAAGAAATAAAACCTGCATTGCATTCCTGAAAGAAATCCTGCCCCTCCCCCAAAACCTCACAAACAAACATAATTCATTGTACAATTTCGTAATCTTATTTACCTTTTGCTTGGGCTGCAGAGCTGTGAGAATATCCAAGTGATAGCAATGCCATTTCAATCAGTTGGTTGAAAAGCATATCCTTCCTCACCAACACGAATTCTGCATGCTCCTCCTTAGAATCATACTCAATGGCATTTTCAAAATGTTCCACTACACAGAAAACTGGAAGCATACTTCCTATTAAAAAAAATAAATTCAATGCATTAAAGTTGAGTTACAATAGAGTAGGTGGGTCTATACAGCATTATGTAAATAAAACCTGTACAAACAGGCACAGGAGGCACCAAGAATCATCGCAAATATCTGATAAACATATTCCTCGAGTCCTTTCCCCTCACCCTCCCCAAAAAAGAGAAAGTTTTACAAAACATGCATCTCTTTGAAAAGCAAAAATGCAAATTTACCTTGCTTGATCGGATACAGATTAAAGAATTACCTTCTAAGGAAATAACAAGGTTGACTGAAGAGAAGTTGATTCTCTCTGTCCTGCCTGATTTGTTGTGAGTAGCAGGCAGCATGAGAACCTAAATACGTACTGCAGATGTCTTCACTGTAAGCCATTTTAGTACCAGCTACATAATTTTGTTCATTAACATTAAAACTTTCTTAGTCCTGCCAAAAATATTTAATTGCCTTCAACATCAACAACAAATCACCTTGCTTTTTATACATTCACTCTGAAAAGAGTACATAAGGAAACAAGGCAAAAGTTAATACTAATTTGTGCTTCATTCACTGAGTGCACTTGAGCACTACTTTCACTCGCATCTTTAAGAAACAAACTATGATTTCAATGCCATTTTAAGACGTGTACCTGCAGTTCAGGCTGGTTTGTTTTGGTTTTTTTGGTTTTTTTTAACTCCTGCACTTTACATTCCACATTTCTGGTATTCATTTCTATTTTGGTACGTCTGAAAGTAATAATTAATTTCTAGTTTTGTAGCATCACAGGACAAACCCTTCCCTACTCAGCACAGAATATTGAGCAATATTTTGTTTTTCCCTCCCCTCCTCTCTTCTGACAACACACAGAAAAGTAACAAATGACCCAAGCTTGTTTAGGGACAAAGTCCCTTCTGGCAATCAGACCTCTAGACTTTGTGAAAATCCCTCCTAGTCTCTCAGATGAATGGGCATGACATGATGACCTCAGACCCACAGCTTTAGGCCTTGGTCCGGTCCTGCTGTCTCCAGCAGCACAGGTTATGATCTCCTAATGGTAGGAAAGCAAAAGGGTTAAAAGCAGATATACAGAACTGTCTTATGGCAGCCTGCCAGAGGGGTATCATCTTTAGCATAAATGATGACAAGGGTTATTTTAACAGGGCACCCAGGAACTCCAATTAGTCCTACAATGTTAATGCCTTTATAACCACTGCCCTCTAGACTTACAGAAACTTCCTAACCTGCTAAGGTGCACCAAGCATACTGTAGTCAAAGAAAGAAGATTTATTCCTGACAATAGATACATGCTCTAAGACCACGTCTGCTGATTTGTGCTCTAATGTATAGCAAGAAATCACGATAAAAAAATTACCTCTTAAGCACGTATATTTAAACTACATCTGTTCACCAGAGAGTCAATCTCTGGCAAACAAACCCCTTCAGGCTCGCTTGGAAAAGCTCACAAAATCACTCCAGTTTGCCCAATAGGCTCAGCATGAAAGACAAGACTAAGAGCTTGCCAATATTTATGTAGTGCAGGAAGAAGCCTTTTTTTTTTTGTCTTTTTTTTTCTTTTAAAATCTTAGTAAGACTGGTCAGGAAGGGAGAGAAGACCAAAGCAAACGCAGTACATGCAAATTGGCGATTTCTTCATTGGTTTTAATTAAGCTGTGGACAGCTTTCTAAAACACACACACACACACGCTTCATCTGCAAAAATCTACTGTGTTGGGTTTTTTTTCCTTCCAGGCTCTAACAATTGATGCTTAACCTAGTACAGTTTGACTTAGAGTAAGGCTCAAAATTCTTAAGTAGTTGCATTTTATCATCAGGTATTAGCAGTGAAAACAAACCTTCATTTTAACAAACAGTACAGATACACTCAAAACCAGCTAAAAAACATTTGTTTTTTCCCTTATCAGTGTCTACAAATTAAGATATCATCAGACACAAGACTTAAAACGCACAGGTACTTTGCTGCATATCAACACACTTCTTGCCAAGTACACGGTCTCGTGAGTTGCACCATTCTGGAAAATGTGCTACTTTAAACAACACGGGAGAATCTCCTGGCCAAATTTTGATGTACAGTGCAGATTATCAGAGGAGGATCTCTGTAGTGCGACACAGGTATCATCTGACTACAATTCAAGCCACTAAATCTTTTAGCAAACTGTCACTAGTGTCCTTCTGTTAATGTGAAAAATGTTATACAGGAGAGCACAATCTCAGCTGGCTGATCACTCCTGCTAGCACTTGGCAAGACCTCCAAGTGCAGCAACTTCATAACCTTCTAGTATTAAAGGGGAGAGCACTGGTCAGTGCTCGCTGCTAAAAATACAGCATGATTTAAACCTGAAGGCAGTGTTAGAGCTTTTGCTGAAGGTTTATGAGTTTGTGTAAACAGCACGTCTGCCATAAGGAGCAGTGAAGTCTGTAGAATCCTTGTCTAAAACTGTCCTGGCATTAAAGTTTGCTGTGCAAATATCACATAATACCAGAGACAGCTAAAATCTCCTATTTAGGAATTTATGGAACTTATATGTTTGCAGGCGTCAGAAAGTCCTTTTTATACAGCCCCACTGCTTCACTGTACAATATTAATGCACTCTGCTTGAAAAGCCGTAATAAATTATATTTTTAATGCTCCTACCCTGGCTTTCTTAAGATGCATACATTCTTGGCAAACAATCAATAAATAGGGTAATCACGAGCAGAGGCCAAAGAATTTGCTGAAGTGCTGGTTTTCCATTTTTAATAGATAAAGATCTAACAATACGGACTGCTGTGTCTGTTCATTTCAGGATCAATATATTCTTTGTTTTCGCCAAACCGAGGAAAAAATAAATGATTGTATGATAAATGTTATGCATCAGACACAATGAAATTCCTCTGCCTTCTAACTTTGTGCTTTTAATAGTCTTGGTTGCATTTTGCACTTTGCTTAGCAAATGCAAGAAAAATCTGGATTATAAACATACACCTATTATACTGAGAAAAGCAGAGGCTGTTTTAAAACAAATACCAAATTACATGCAGCATATTTTCATTAAAACTAGCAAGCCTGCAGGACATGGTCAAGACGACTCACACATTTTGATAAGCAAAATTTATAGATATTGTCCATTAAAGGTATTTTCAATGCAAATAAAAGCAATCCATATACAAACATCAATGATTCTAAATGTGCTTTTTCCTTGTGTAAATGTCTAATTACAGCAAACCAGCCACTGAAAAATATGACACCCAAGTTGTTCATTGTTCAATAATGAATTGTACTTAAGAAAATAAACTGCGAAGACTGACATCATAAATGAGTTTTCCAATGTGATACTTAAAGATTTACACTCTCTCCTTTAAACCATCTTGGAAGTTTCATAAAAATACTGCTGCCCTTCCAAGCTTGGACCATCATTAAGAGGAAAGGCGAGAATTTGTTCTGGGGGTTCAGTTTTTACCCTTACACATTTTTGCATTTCTTAGCCCAACACTTAGTCAAATAATTAATGCATTATATTACTTCTATTTCAGTATAGGAATTTGCTTTAATCAGGGCAGCTAGCCTTTACCTTAACAAAAATCAGACTCCACCCTGTAAAACAAGATGCTCCACCCAAGCATGAAGCTTACATTTCCCAAATGTGATTTATATCAGAGTTGGGAATATATAGTATTATAGAATGGAGATTGATTCCCGAAATATAAATTAAGTAAAGTCTGCAAAATATGCTCCCCCCCGAAATATTACAAATCGTATTGCTCTAATGCAGAATTATCAAAAGTGTTACCTTTTCTAATATTAGTTTTCATCAGGTGTCCAGAGTGTTTTAAAGGCACTCCTTGCATTTTAGTTCCTGTACTTCCAAGTCTTCCTCTTCCTAATGGGCTCCCATTCTGTTCCAAGCGCGCAATTTTGGCTGGTGGACCCTTCGGATCGCTTACATTGTTAGACATTTCTGAATGTTCTTTCCCCTGAGTTGCCTCGTTCAAATGATCCATACTCAGTCCCGCCTCTAAAGATCACCTGCCATGATTCAAAAAAAAAAAAATATATATATGTTGTACACGTGTGCGCATATGTATACGTATACAGCCTGTACATGTACAGAGAAAAAGATATATGTACCCCTAAGCTCATAAAGGAGAATAAATACTTTAACTGGAAAGTAATTTTTTTTAAAGAAACAAACTTATTCTCCAAAAATAACCTGATACCCCATTTCACAGAGAGATCGCATCATAATCAGGTAGAATTATTTTTTAAAAGTCAACTAGAGTGCCCTTTTAAAAACATATCTTCAGACATATTCCTCTAAAACTGACAGAGACTAAGACTCATAGAGATGATGATGACTGTGAAGGTATGTGCTCCAATACAGCTATTGTTACAAATCTCACTGAACGGTCTATTATTAATTCCGGGTGGTTTTATTTTGATAAGAGGGAGACAGACACAAAAAAAAAATGATTCCAGCGAAACATTTCTCAATCCACTTGATTAAAAAATGGATGCTCAACAATAGAGATATTGCTAAAACTTTAGTTGACAGAGCAACAGATTTATTAGAGATATAGAATACCATCCATTTACAGTTCCTCTCCCCCTTAAAAATAAAAGTTAGGACGGAATTTAACATTTAACTTGGAAAGCAGTGGCGGGAGATGGCTGCATTTGAGTTCCCTAACCAATAGTACACAAAGACTTTATCAACTTTTGAAAAGTTAAAAAAAAGCATATGAAATTTTTCAGATATTAAGCATCGAGTGTTAAATGGAGTAGTTTACTGAATTATGAAAAATAACTGAGAAGAGATGGTAGCAACTGACAACATATAATACTGGAAAAACATACCCACAATTTCTACAGTACTTTTCAAGCCCCTTAATATATTAAAAAAGCCAACTCTGCGTGATGCTAAGTTACGTGCTGGCACAGCTATTTGAACCCAAAACCCAGAAGTCATTTCAATACCAAATTAAGAAAAGGTATGTTAGCATGCTTTATTTCCCTTTTCAAACTTTTGAAACCTCTATCCATGAATAACAATTCCAGTTAAATCATTAAAAATCTCCGAAGTCTAGAATACAACAGAGTAAGTTTTGAGGATTTTTGTCACTCATTAGAATCTGATTTGCCAAGTATACAAAAAAAAAAAACCCATAACAAATTTGCTAGAACCAGAGATATCTTTCTGGTTATGATTTCATTCATCAGTACTGCTGTGATTGTTAGGCATTTTACCATACCTGACTGAGAAAGGTGTGACTGCCAATTATGTATATAATATAATCACTCAAGACAGAGGACTAGATATTAATATACAAACTAGCCTTTCCACTAGCAAGTACAAATACTAATATCGAGGAAGTCACATTTTGAGAGACTGGTGTGAATCTGAGAATTGCTACTTTCTTTCAGTTGCCTAGTAATTCAATATATTTTCTGCACATTTCATAGCAAAGCTACTAAAACATCTCAGAATTTTTTATACATACTTCAGTGTTGTCAGTATATATGCCAATGACAATTCTGTAAACTATTATTTTTTTATTTAAAAACCATGCTACTTTTCCCAATATGGTGAAGAAACCTCAAGAATGCCACTGAATAGCTAAAGTTCAGAAAATCACTGTTTTTCCTCATGCTGTAAGGTGACAGCCTAAGGTATACCATTCATCTTGTTCCCCTCTGTTTTATATCGCGTGTCTCATTAACAGTAAATGCACCTACTTTAGCTACTTTCCGTAAAGATCATTTTTACTGTGTTCACTGCAGACTAAGCAAAGAATTAGACTCAAATCGTTAACATCTCCCGATGTTTCTGATGATGCTAACATACTATAGGGCTACTTTTCTGAGACTAGTCTCTCTCAAGAATAAGAGGATTAACAGGAAAAAAGGAGGAAAAAAAATGGAGGGGGTGGGAAGAGTAAAACAAAACAAAAAAGCCTCGAACAAGAAAATCCTTGTCACTTTTGGCAACTTCAGGAATATTCTAAGGCACCGAGGTTCTTTGCTACGAAAAGTATCTAGTCATCATGAGTCAGAATTGCACTACATCACGTACAGTAAATATAAGTGATAGAGCACAGTTTAGTTAATATAGTGACTACAACAAAAACACCAAACGGGTCATTTTTGCTTGGCCTGAGAATACCCACCCATCGGCATCCTTTCACCTCTTAGTCATCTTGTAAAAAGCTTTATGTTACAAAGCAAAATTACATGCACATAAAACACCTAATTTACTCATTTAAACTCCATGCCCAAGGCTAAAGTTCACTGAAACCTCAGTCTGGAATAGTGATGAGGAGCAACCAGCGTGGCCTGCCCAGGGAGAGGGTTGCAGGGAGGAACTATCATCTCCGCCGGTTGCAGGCAAAGAGTTTCCCCGGGTTTCACATCTAGGCATCTCTCACAACCACAGGCTTTTCAGCACAGGCAAGGAGAGAAGAGCACGATTTCAAGGCACAGTTTCCCAGAGCCAGCGTACACGCACAGGCACACCGCGCAATTTCTGAATGAGACTCTGTGTGGTATCTCCTTTTGTCGCGATGTAAGGCCGCCGGTTTATTTCTTCTCTCCTCCTGAATCAGCCCCCTCCCCATGCCTTTCCCCTCCTCTTCCCTCCCTCCCCCATAAAGACCCATAATCACATTTAAGAGAGGCTCCGCACTTATCCATTCCATATGGCTCTCGCAATCCAGGCCAAGCTTTCCCTGTGACCTTTTAAAGAGACAAAGAAGCAAAGTACTTATCTAGAAACAGAAACACTGCAGTTTTCTGAGTGAAATTAGCAAAACCGACCCGAAACTCACCACTTCAAAACTTGACAGCATATAAATAACAAAAACAAAGGAGGTTTCCTTTGCAGCCCGAGCTCTTGAAGAGGAAGAAGTTCAAGACTGATGTTTTCTAGGTCCCCCCCTTTTCGGAGGGGGGAGCGGGCGGGGGAGGGGGGGGCAGCAGACCTGAGACTTCCCCCAATATTTTTTTTCCTATTTTTTTCCCCCCCCTTGATGCTATTTTCCTCTAGGCAGGGAGGGGTAAAAATAGATAGCGAGAAACAGAGTAGCCATGAGCAAAAATGGCAATGGACAAAAACCAGATTAAATATCTTTTGACAGAGCCAGTTTTCGAGATTTAGCAAAGGCAGAAGGAGCTGAAGATCAAATTGATCAGATAAGTGTAGCGCTTCAAAACGAGGAATTAATAATAATAATAAAATAAAGTAGCAGGTTTAAATTGAGGTGGAGGGTGACTTGAGTCTGGCTATCCTTTCAAAAATAAAACCAATGCGTACAGGAGCAAGTGAGAAAGGGGGTTATTTAAAAAAAAAAAAAAAGGCAAAGGGAAAAAAAAAAGGCAGCTTTTCTATCCAGTGTGAAGAGCAGAAAGTCTACTTCTAGGTTGTCACTTACACTATTATTCTCCAATAGGCACCCAGAGGAGCAGCACACACAGGAGGAGACCGTTCCCCTCCCCCTCCGCAAAAATACACACGGTAACAGCCCCCAAACTTTCTGCGGAAACCTCAGCCCCAGAGATCGCTACTGGAGATTAAGAGAGGAGGAAAAAAAAAAAAAAGAAAAAAGAAAAAAAAAGAAAGTGTAGAGAAAATAGCAGGAAAAGACACTAAAATGCCACTTTTAATCTCGCCCTTGCGGTCCAGGGAGGAAAAAAAAAGAAAAATAAAAAAGGCAAAGAGGACCTGTCTCCTCTCATTTACCGGGGGCTGTTGTGCGAGAGAGGGGGG
>WAAB01025971.1:21663-39706 GCA_013389865.1 Piaya cayana
AATAACCACCAAAAAAAGAAAAAGGAAATAAAAAAAGGAAAAAAAAAAAAAAAAAAAGAAAAAAAAAGAAAGTGTAGAGAAAATTGCAGGAAAAGACACTAAAATGCCACTTTTAATCTCGCCTTTGCGGTCCAGGGAGGAAAAAAAAAGAAAAATAAAAAAGGCAAAGAGGACCTGTCTCCTCTCATTTACCGGGGGCTGTTGTGCGAGAGAGGGGGGTGAGAGGGGAGAGGGAGAGGAGGGGAGAGAGAAAAAGAACGGGGGGGAGAAAGGAAACACACACAACAAGGCACAGCACCACCACTACAAAAAAGTGACGAGGTTTCACTCCCTCCGAGTCCAAAACCAGGAGAAATGATAATTTAAAAAAACCAGCCTTCTCTATTAAAAGAAGATTAAAAAAAAGGCAAAAAACTGGTTCTGCTTATGCNNNAAAAAAAAAAAAAAAAGAAAAAAACTGGTTCTGATAATAAAAAAAAAAAAAAAAAAGAAAATCTGGGAACTCCGAGAAGAGTTACTCGCAATAAGGGGTAAAAAAAATAATAATATAGAAAGGTTCCAAAAAGCCAACAACAACAAAAACNCCCCGGACGGAGCTGCCTCGCTCTGCTCTGTCCCCCCCTTCTCTGTTTCTGTCCCCATTAAATTATTAGTTGACTCATCACTCCTCCTCCCGCCGCCGCCGCCGCCGTCCCCTGCTCACAGCCTCCTCTCCGCTACCGCTCGCTGCCGCTGCTGCCGCTGCTTCTTCTTCCTCCTCCTCATTTTAATACAAAATAACACCGAGGCCACCGGCTTTTTTTTTTTTTTTTTTGCCTTTTTTGTTTTTTTTTGTTTTTTTTTTTTAACCATCTCAAACCTTCAACATTGTCTGTAGTATCTGTTTAAATCCCATTCGCTATTGTCTGGCCTGAGCCTAGCAGTTGCTGATCTGATAAGANNNNGCCGGTAGGTGAGGGGGGGGTGGTGGGAAGGGAGGGCTCGCGGCTTCCGGGCGCGCACGAATTTGCAGCCGGCGGGGCCGCGGGTGAGGCGGCCCTTGTGCCTGCGCGCACAATGCCCGGCGCAGGCGGCAGCGCGCCCCCCTGCGCGCGCACGCGGCAGATTGGGGAGGGGGGGGTGCTCACGGCGGCGGAGAGGGAGGAGGGAGAGAAGAGGAGGAGGAGGAGGAGGAGGTGGGGTGAAGGCTGAACAATATCCTGCCAGGCACGCCGCCCCGGCGCAGCCTCCGCCGGCCGGGCAGGTGCAACGGGGGCGGTGCGGCGCGGGGCGGTCCCCGAGGTGGAGGAGGAGGAGGAGGAGAAGGAGGAAGAAGTTTTACCTCTACCCCCCCTCTCCGCCTTCGCTATCGACAGAGATAAGAGAAAAGTGCCGGCGCGGTGATGGTTGGTGTCGGGCAGCATCCACGCCACGGGCCCCGCCAGCTCCCGCCGAGGTGAGGAGGTAGCAGGAGCGATAAATCGCTGCCCCGGTTAGCGGTGCGGGATGCGGGGCCCAGGGCCGCTCCTGGAAGGTGCGTGAGGTACTGGCAAAAATAAATAACCGTGAGACGGACATAACTCTTTCCCATCATGCACTTGGAAAGAAAGTAACCCGACTAGACAAACTTGAAAGCAACAAGTTTGTGCAAGCAACGAGATAAGAGGAAAAATTAAAACTTCTTTATTGATAAAACGCACGGTGCTTGAATGTGCTGTGTCTAAAAGGAAAGTTGCATCATCGACCAAAGGAAAGGCGGATTATCACACAGACAGGTTTATAGCCAAAATGTTCAGGGTAGTAACTTAACAACAAAAAGCCCTGCATACTAAACCCCACATGCAAACCTGAAGCAGCAGCACAAGTAGACAAGCTGGGAGGTCAATACCTGTTTAATACACAAAATAGTATTTTCTCTGAACAAACAAAACATAGAATCGTAGAAGAGTTTGAGTTGGAAGGGATCTGAAAGATCATCCAGTTCCAACCCCCCTGCCATGGGCAGGGACACCTCCCACTAGATCAGGCTGCCCAAGCCCCATCCAACCTAAACATGAATGAATAAATCCATGAAGAGCAAAATTATCACTAGTTGTATATTACTAACTCCAAAAAAGAGCAATACATCCAGTCTAGGTGAAGAAACAAGCTGACATTTACCGAAATAAACACAAAGAGCACACAGGGCATGCAGGAAAAAGAAAATGGGAATAGGGAGAAATGCATGAAATATTTATCATATTCAGCAATGCACAAAATAGATTATAATCTCAGAAGTGAAGAAATGCAACGCTCGAAAATGAATGCATTATTATTACATAATACTATTATTCAAAGCGGAGAGTGGAGGTGGAACACATAAGAGGTGTGAAAAGTTATAGCTATGTTGCACATCCTGAAAATGGTTACTAAGATTGTTACTGAAAGTGCTGAAAAGGAAAAAGAAAAAAGGAAACATGTTTCACAAAGAAAAACAAGGGAAAATGTAGATGACATCTTCCATAACATATGATCAAGGAATAACTGTCTAGCAGGTTGTTTATTTAGAAACCAGTCTTTTTCCAACATGATAGATTGAGTATTGTTCAGTTCCTCTTAAAAAAAAAAAAACCCACCAAAAACCCCCCCCTCAAAAATGGAAGGATAAGAGTCAATTATTATTTCCAGGTAAGTTTGAGTACTTGGACAAAACCAGTTTTAATTAGTTGAATTCAAATTTTGTGGGCACAATGGGAAAACAACGTATCCTTTTTCATGCTTTTCAGGAAAGCCTGATAGAGTAGACTTAAGCAGCAAGTAAAACCAACTGCTGAAGAAAAAAAATCATGAAGGATGAGAGAGTTTCAGTTAGCAGTGTGCTGCCTGCAATATGATGGAGGAAAAGGACAGCTAAAATCATTTGAGAGATGCAGAGCTGATTACAATAGAGCAGATATTTAAAGACATTATTTGGAACAAGATTTGGCACTAAAAAACCAGATATGACTTTTGCTTTGGTGTTTATAAGCCATTCCCGTCAGGGTAAAAAAAACCCCAAACATTAAAATGTTCAGAATAAAACAATGTGATTAGTTTAAAAAGCAGAGACAGTGAATTAAAGGAGCAGGGAGATAACAATCTGATAACACAGGAGCACAGAAGGCCTAATAATGATATTATTATGCACACTAACCAAACACTGACAAACAAATATTCTGTTAATTATATAATCATGCATATGGTTCCTATGCTTGAGATAAATGGTTATGGAAAATAACTCTTCTTGAAAGTGCATATATGTACTAAACCTTATAAACTCCCTACAACGTGGATTAATCTAATTCCTATACTTAACTTACACCTGGTAAAGTATTTACTACAGGTTTGGAAGGCTGAACACTTACTTCGACTAGAAAGCACAAATTACTTAAGACTGCTGTGTCTTGACATATAGACAAGAATCAGATTTCTCTTATCAATACCAAACTACTTGGAATAAATTCAAGATGCAGATACCTGATTTTCATTTGACCTATTCCCATCTGCACTTCACTGTGTCAACTTTGATATTAAAGTGTTCCACTAGAATAAATATATTTATAATAAAAACATATATAAAGGACAGAAGATGAATAGTTACTGTCATGGATACATATGCAGGCAATCATTTAAACATGCGGCAATAGTAACATCACATTTTTCATAGCTTCTAGTGAGTGTACAGCCATCAAATATGCTTAATAAAGCTTATTAATCCTTAATAAAGTTGTTGTGCTGTGTTTATGATATATAAATGCACTTTGCACTAGGTTGTGTTGAAATAAGACAAACAGTTAAAAAGTTGGACTGCGTTTTTTTCAGCTCCATGGTGAATCAACTCTTGAGCAGCAGTTTCAGTAGCTACAAAACCCAAACAAATTCTCTGGTGTGGCATGCTGCCCTGGTGCCGCCTAAGGTCTCTATTCCAATCTTTTCTTGTTCAAAATAAATCAGGAAATACGGGCCCAAATCTTGAGGCTTGGCTGTTGTGCAACACAAACAGAAATGACCTGGCAGCAGAGCAAAACCAGCATGGCTGTATATTCTCTTTTATCAGATTTCTTTGGGGAGATCAGGCTGATTGGGTTTTATACATATGTACTTCTGAGAACTCTGCAACCATTTGGGTAACTCGTAAGCTCCAGCCTGTGCTGGGGATTATGCACCGTTGTGCAACATTAGCGGGACTCCTGCAACACTCACTTTGGTGGGGGTTTGAATGCATTTTCCCCACTGCAAGGGGTGATGCACGCTCATCTACAAGTAATGGTAACTGCCGGATAGCAAGGCAGTGAAAATACCAGTCCATGGCTTTCTGAGGTTAAGCATCTATGGTTAAAAGGTGGATGTCTCCCCAGTGGGCTTGTGCCTAATTGCTGCATGGGTTAGTCAGAAGTGTGAGTTAAGGGGAAGGATGCGCCCTGCTGTTGTTTCCCATATCTGTGCAAGCCTTGGCACAGCCACTCCTGTGGCATGAATGCAGTCCCATGGCCCTACAAATTTTGCACCTCTGACTGAAGTTGGTTTTCAGTCTTCTCAGACTGGCTACCCCTCTGTTTTGCCCTGAACAACAATAGTTGCCTGACACTGCTCAAACACTTTTACCAACCTGACTACGTCAATCTCAATTCATATACGACCCAAGAATCTGATGCACACCGATGTGAATCACAGCATTCTGCGACATCCCCCACACTGAACTCAGAAGTTACATACCAACCTAGATTTTTTTGACTGCAACCTGCCCCAGCCTGGTTAGGATGCCTGTCAAAAAGCAAAAGTGCTATGAAATTAAATTCATAGCACTGAAAGGCATCACACACAAGCTGTTGTCCCCTCTCACATTTTGCATGAGCAATTTTTGCTCGTTTGTGTTCTCTCACACATGATGTCCTAAAACAGTTACGTAAAATGAATATTTAACTTACGATAGTCAGCTGTTTTGAACTGCATTTAATTGCTTAATAGGGGAAGGAAATTACCCTTACCATATTTATTAGAGGTGAAAAACCTACATATATGGCTACATGTAGCACACTCATTAGTTTAGGACCCCAAATCCCTTGGAAAGTATCAGATAGCTACTCTGTGTCCCATGGTGCAGTTTTTGTAGTTGGATGTCTCAGCTAGCTCGCAGATTTGTAAAATCATATACAAACAGACATCTCCCTATTGATTACCTCTGTGACGAGGCTCGTTTACTCCTGCAAACATTTTCTGCAGTGTACTTCAATCACGGAATCTTGTTTTTAAAATAGAGTTGCAGAGCGTGGTTTAGGATGAAACAAGTTACTTTTAGTCAAACTACTGCACCTTTTGTGTAAGTCACTTTCATAGATGTACGCCTGTTTTTACTGAGATGCTTGTACAATTGAACTAAATACATACACTTGCTGATGTGACCCTGACAGTCATTTCAGTTTGCCTCTTGTTGCCAAATGAGTCACAGAGAGGAGACAAAATGCTGGAAGAAAATTACACAGTAAACCCCAACAAAATTGTTTGGCATGATTAAGTGAAGGGTGAACATGACTGCTAATGAAGTATAGTGTGTCTTTCACCTCTGGTTGCCAAAAGAAATCCTAACTGGTTAAAAATGTAATAGACAGGTGTCCACTTTTCCAGAAAAGATCACAGAAACAAATATTAATGGATTAATCACATAAATCGTACTCTGTAGATGCCCAGCCTCTACCTGCTACAAGACAAGCTGAGTACACTTCCTAAGTGTATCCACATCGCAACTACTACAAAAAAAAGCTATATGTTATTTAATATAAACCAGGACTTTTATGAGTATGGATTTCAGAACTACTTCAAATAAAAAGCTTTAACTTAAAAGAACCCACAACATTTTGTGGACCATATCCTCTTCCACTTGTAACTGTAGATTAGATCCTTGATGAGTCACGCTCGTAATTTCCATGTGGCAGCTATAGCCAACTGCTTCCACAAAAGAGAACAAGAAAACCCCCCAAAATGCTACAGAATTTTATGTAATAATATTTAACGCAATTTGGCAGCTAGAAGGAAGGAAGAAAGCTGCCATCTTCAGATCAGCCAAGTTACCTGTGTCTTAAGTGTATGTTTAGTAGGTCACTAATTTCACAGCTTTCTCCCCAGAACTTTTAGGCCTATTGTGTGAACATGTTTAGTGGTTTAATGTGAGACAGGAGGAGTTGAAAAAAGAGTGGCTCCTGTTAAAACCCTAAATGTGACAGCACTAGATAACTTCTAGATGTGAGACAGGCATATAATTGTTACCTGAAAGAAGAGTTGGTTGATAAACAGTTATTTTAGGGTTGTGTCTGGATAAGATGCTTTTAGGAATACAGAAGTTCAATCCAAAAATTTTGGGCGAGGATGAATTTCTAACAGCCCAGGCAAAGCTGCACGTTATGGTAGAAAACATACTGAAAAATTGCGGTTAGCACTACAGAAAGATTATTCAAGCATTAGCTAGAGCTTAGATGTTCATGCTGTTGAGCTAAAACCACAGTGACTTGTTATATAGGAATACTTCATCATGAGGACAAGAAATCACCTTTTTTTTTACCTGCTAGTATGAATAAAATCTACTGATAAAAACTGAAAATGTGGAAGAGTTTAAGTCTAAGGAAATGGTTAGAACTGATTGACGACTTGAACTATGTCAAACTTTCATTATGAAACCCAAAACCACATGAAATGTCCTGTTTCCAGTTTCAATGTTAACTCAGAACTCTGCCCAGTTTCTGCTACACTTTTCTAAGGTTGAAAACCTTTTAAGTAAAGCTGTGCATCTAATTACGGCCAAACTTGACAGGAGTCAATATTCATTTTACATAACATACATGCAAAATGTGTGGTTTTGGTGTATAACAAATTGAAAGTTGGTGGTTTTGGCCGAATTTGCTTTATTTTCTGGGGCTCTTTCCAATCTCAAACTCAGATGATTCCACAATAACAAGGACTAAATGAATGAGTTTTTCACAGTTCTTTTCTGGAGCAATTAGCTGTTAATATTCACAGTTCTTTTAAGGAACAAGCTACCTGTTAATATTCAGGCACTAGCATAAAAAAGGCTTAGCATATGCAGTGTCAATAAGATAAAGGTCATTTATACATGTGTCAAGGTATGCTTAGTTTAAATGCAAACAACATAAGGCAAAACCAAATCACTTCAAAATGTTACTCCAAGTACCCTGTAAAATGAACTAAAAGGTGTTCAAGTATATAATGTATTTAGTTGCTAAACAGACTAGGTTTCTAAATTTCCTTCTGCTAAGTGGCTACAATGGAAACAAGCCTAGATGGAGAGCAGCAGGTGGAAACCCACTAGGATACAATATTTTTAGGGCAAAATAAGGTTAATATTTATGATAGTTCACTGATACTCATGCAAGCACTAGAAGGAAATGCCTCAGTAAGTGTGTAAAATTTATTTTTTGGATTACAAGAAATAAAATATATTACAAAGACTTGGCGGAAAAGTTTGTATTTTTTGTTGACATAGGAATAGCTGAGTGAGAAGAAACTGACCCGTGTACATGAAGTTTCCTAACAAAGCTTCAGCTGTGATAAAAGAAATAACATTTGGACCTAATTATTGTCACAGTGTCCATGTTCATTTCCTTAGGATCTCTTTTCTATATAACTTCTTTCTGTCAGATTATACTACAAACTCCTTCCTTTATTCCATTTTTTTAAATTCAGAAATGTTGGTAAGATGCTCATGAGAAATTCTGAAATATTTTGCTCATGAAAACGATGCTGTGCATGCTCTCAACTAATCTTCCTTTTATAGGTATACAGATGGAAAATCTCTCTATGCCACATCTGAAAACATGCAGCTTCAAAGGCAGGAGGAGCCAGGTGAAGAAACGCTCCAAATTATTGCAGTCTTAGAAAAGTAATGTCCAAATCAACATATTCCCGTGTTTCTGAAACACCGGACACCTTCAAATACATCGATCCCCCAATATACTGCCTTGAATTACACAAAACCCCCTGTCACCTTGTATCCGAGTCCATGTTTAAAGCTATTTCAGATTTACGGGGGGGGGTTTTGCGCAAAGAAAGAAAATATACTTAGCTCTTCTTTTGCTTAATACCAGTTAGTTGTTGGTGTGGGCATATCACAAAGGGTTACCATCTTTTTTGATCGATATAGGTCTGTGAAAATCTTTCCATGACCAAACTAAATATTATGCCCAGTCCATACTGAACATCTTTAATAAAAAGCAGTAAAGCAATCTGCTTCATTGTCAAATGATTGAAACAAATTTAATTAATGCCTTTGGAGGGAACGCCTATATAAGTGTCACAATCACAAAAATGTGCGTATATGCATATATACATATGCACAGCCACAGTCTACCCTGTTGCTTTCATGTCATAACGCTATAGGCCATGAGCAGCTGAAGGCAGAAGTAAACTCATACAATTTAAAATATTGTGCTGACACAATTTTAAGGTTAAATGACATTGTGTAATTTATTAGAAGATTAAATGCTGGCTTAATCACAGGAAAATTTAGCCCTAGAAAAGGAAGGCAGTATAGAAATAGTAGCAGACAAATAAATTTTAAAAAGTAAGTTAGAAACAAGGGAAAATGAGTTTATGCCACACCGACAAAACTGAAAAGAAACAACAAAAGCCCAAAACCAAAAAGCAAAAAACACAAAGATGCATGAAAAGCAGTATGCTATGTTAGATGTTTATCTATACATAAGAGACAGGTGTCACAAAAACAAAACAAAAAAATCATGAAGCTAAAGAGAAACTTTAACTCACCAGTTTCCATCTGTTATATCTGAATTCATGCATAATTGATTATCCATGACTGGTAAGTTCTTTTTTTTCACTAGCCTAACACAGTTTTCTAAACATTATGTGTTAAATCACCACCAAAGTAAAGGGTGTTTGAGAAACCGTAAGGGCAGAATAAAAATTTTTTTAATGAAAAATAACATGTCAGTTAATAATAGAGCTGACCTATGTTTAAGAGGGAAATTTTAATCATGTGCATATTAAATATTAATAACCTATTCTGTTATTGTTATAATAAGGTTAAGTAAGCTTCTCCATGCTTAAGGAAAGAGAAAAAGTAGGAATATATAACACTGAAAAAAAACCACTGAGAAGCAGAGACATAAGGAAAATGTGTCAACAATAAACAAGAGGAAATGAGAAAGAAGGAAAAGATGAAGGTGGAAACTAATCTCTATGTGTCATTATGACTGCCAGAGTACTGGCAAAGAAGCAGCATCCTTTTATTTCAATTTTAATCATTTCTGAATTTTAATACCCTGTTCCTTTTGTAATTCTCCTGGCATTCCCTATATGCATCCATCCCAGCCAAAACACCAGTGTAAATTAAATGGCACGCAACCACACCACTGATGTAGTTCTCCCAGTAGAACCAATTGAGTGACCAAAAAGCAGAGAAGGTATGACTACTTTGTGTCCCTGTAGACCACTGACCAATTAAGTGACTTAATGTTCTTCAATTCCTTTAATTTTAAAAAGAAGGGCAGTGGTTAGGTAACCCAGCAATATAGAGCCATTAAAAAAAAATAAAGCAAGCCAGTAGTAATACAATAATCAGTGACCATCAGGGCCTGGAAAAATGAGTTTGCTCTCACTGGCACTAAGGAGCATCACATGATTATTTAATTACAGCTCTAATTTTTGTCTCGTGGATGGCAACATATCAACAATTAATAGGGCAAATAGAGGAGACTGCATTTTTAAAGAGACAGAACATTCTACATTTCATGTAGAAATACTGTTTGAAAATGCAATTGATTAGACAGCACAATGCTTCTTAAGGCATATCATTACAAATAAAGTAAGTAGTGGAATCACAAGTTTCAAATTTAAAATGTTATTATAAAATTATTACATCATTTATCTTTAAAAGTTTATAACAATCCTTCAGGAATGGACAAAAGGATTCTAGTATTCAGCGAGTCAAATAAAGAAAAAAAAAAGAAAGAAAAAGAACGTCAATACAATCCAGTCAATGGGACAAACATTGATTTTGATTGGTTTTACTGAGAGGGTTTTTTTACAAAGCATACGGGAACTATAGGCTAACCAGCAATATTGTACCATTGCTGTGCAGTACTGTTAGTGAAGTGAAAAACAAAACTGAAAAGAGGACATATATATGATCAGTTTAAAACCTCTGCTCTAGAATGGTTGGATGCAGTTCCTATTGTGTCTTCTCCTGCAATGACCTCAGTGTTAAATACAGGGAGCCATGGGAAGTGCAGCATGTGGAAGAGCACCTTCCACACGCTGCACATTTACAGGAATCTGCAAAAGTATCCAAAGAAAAACTCTCATTTGATGCACCCGATCTTTCTTGCAAACGGTCTCACTTTTCCACAGCAATGTATGGAAAAAGATATGAATCCCGTAAATTTACATTATCTGGAACACATTTCAGACAATGCTCGGTATCTGACATGGGAAAAGCAAGCTTCAAATCGCCTCTAAACATTAAGCTGTACATGTGAAAAACCTACCAAATTACTCTTTAATTTTTTTGAATCTTACTTCTCAATATACAAATTAAACATGCTTTTTCATTTGGTACTCTAAAATCCATCCTTTGAACAAGCTAAGGAATTCTGAGTTTGGGCCCTTGTACAGGAAAAAAACCCTCCTGCTGAAGAACAATTATTGCAAAAAGAAGTGTAACTACAAAAGAAATAATATTACGATAAATGCCCCATTCCTCCTGAAAAATGTGTAAAATTAAGTTGCTCTCATTGAAGACATGAATATTCTGGATTGGAGATCTTAATCTATAATCTTAAAAAGAAAGCTGGCAAGCAAGAGCTTGTATGTAAAAATATATATCATTCTTTTTATGCACTGGTTACTATACAGATAGCATGTCTCACAAAGACTGTAATTAAATGTCTAGTGCAGAAGTTACACTAAAAAGCATACAGTATTATTACATTACAATGAATCCTTAGAAACTAAAACTGTCATTTTTTAAGTTCTAGGATGCCTTTAATTATTCTTCAGACTTCTTACATTTATCAAGTAAGCCCACCTATGATGAAAACCTTTAATGATGTAAAACCTTTCTAATATGGCTCGCCACAAAAATATTAATTTAACCTTTGATTATAAACATTTTAAAACTTTGCAATTTCTCTCCACTTCATTTCTTGCCTTTGGTCCTATGCAAGTTCGCATGCATGCACACTCTCTCACACCGTCTCTCCCCTCTTCTCTTTCTGCCTTTTATTTAATGTATTAGAATTGAGAATAAAGGGTGTGTATGATATTTAGAATTTTTCGCCTCTTCCTTGCAAATGTTTTAATTACCTGGCTGTTACAAGAAGACATATATTGTAAGTGCAGTTACTGAAAAGGAAATACCTTTGTCGTGCCTTTGCATGTGGGTTTGAGTTCAGAGGAACAATTCTTAGCACTTGTGCCGTACAATGTTTTCCACTCTAGGACTGATTTACAAATAGAAAGAATAAATTAATTCTTCAGTGCTCTATGAAATGTATATATGTTACTAATTTTATAGCTGAGTAAATAAACCAGGGGCATATTAAGCCCACATTTATAAAGGGATTGCGTGCTGCAGCTTCCTTTTCTTTCACATACAGTTGCGAGTGATGAGCATTTTCAACATCAGGCTCACAGCGTTAAGCACTGCAAACGTGGCATGGCCAGTTATTTACCCAAGATCACATATTTTTGTTAGGGCTGAAACCAGAACCAGGACTCCAGGCACCAGAAAAGATTACAAGACAGTCCTCCAGGTATAGATGATCCAAGTGCATCACCACTTCTACTGAGCAGCAAGTGGAATGACACACAAATGATTGCTGCTGGCCAAATAAATCCTGTCAGAGCAGGATCCTGGGAAGATGAGATGCACTCGAGGTTTGAAGCACCTCCCTCATCTCCTCAGGTCATATCATGTCATAATGTGCCAAGGGAAAGAGATAGAGCAGATAGTCGCTGGGAATTATGTAAGGCCAACACAGCTGATAGATGCAGCCCATCCCGATGTTCTGCACCAAGGTGCAACTGGACTGACTGAGGTCCATCTGCAGGCAAGTGGACACTTCTGCCTACCTAACCTGCGGTTCACAGCCAAAAGGCACGAGGTGGTGAGAGCTAACTCTTGTGAACCTACAGCTGCGGAGATGTGATACCAACTATGCTTTACAACAGCTCAGAGAGATGAACTAGCCTATACTTCTGTGAAAAGAAGCCTTCTTACAACCTATCCTAACCCTGGCATACGCAAATGGACACAGTCTCACAAGAAAATTGATCTCCAGAGAGACTGCTGTTATTGGAATTCTAAGTAAATAGCTAAAATATGACCTTGGCATAAATATTAAGTGTTAGTGTGTCACTCAGCCTGTCTGAACACCTAACACTGATCCCCTACGAGAACTGCAAAAATGAAGGTATCTGCAGTGATACACCATGGGAGCATGGGAGGAAAGTCAGGCCCAGCAAGTTTAAAAGGATGTATTTACAATTCAGACAGAGCCTGAGGTATATTACTACGCTCTACTGCTGTACTCTACTATTACTATGCCATTCCTACTCCACTGCATCAGATTAAGGGTAGATTACAGCTGGTACAGGGTATGAGGACTGCAAGTTTCTTTAAAATTGATCTCTATCAAGATTTATACCTACTGAGAGCAATGCAGTGCAGAAACCATTACTAAGTCAACAATTGCAAAGCACCAAAACAGATAACAATTACGTAATGAAGTGTTGGTGATAACTGCGGTAAACTTAGATGCCACAGGACAGCAAATGTTTGAAAACATCTACATTTTTGAAGGCAACATTATAGCATATTCTTTTTGAAGTAACAGTCACAAATTGTGGACAGGGCTGTTGAGAGTTCATGATACAGCTCACATGGGAACTGACATATAATCTAACTTAATGTTGAATGTAATGATTTCAGAATCGGAGAGAAAAATGGACCTCTCGGGTAGAGTTTATTAATGGAATACTCCAACAGAGAATTCAGGGAAACTTCCTGCAAACTGTGGGTTATTCTCCCTGCAGTTATTTTCAGTTCAAAAGCCAGCTACTTGGATGCACCAGTCCAAGATTAAAAGTAACATCAATGGGGTTTTCTGACATGGACTTAATAAAGTTGAAAAAATTCAGTATAACAAGCAGCATTGAGAACTGTAAGTTACTCTTTAACCATCAAACTGTTTTACTTTTTTTTTTTTTTTTTTTTTTTTTTTTTTTTTTTTTTTTTTTTTTTATTTTTTTTTTAAAAATTTTTTTTTTTTTTTTTTTTTTAGAATCGGTAGCAACTTTGTGACAACTAAAGTTTAAAAAATGCACTTCATTGCATAGTGACAGATTTGCAGAACATTTTTCATCACACACACATATGTGCTTTCAGTTATTAATAAAATGCTTCTGCCCTTAATCTGCCGTTGCCTGAATATACAATTTCAGTGACTTGGATAGACAAGACAAATACTGTTAAGGAATTCTGTTTTCCCTGTTTGAGATGCAATTCAAATACACTAAGTAAAACTGAATACTATGGCTTTAAAACTGGCTTCTGCATGCCACAGCAAGGAATACCGACTCACTTTTCTATTAAGTTTCTCTTGGACCGGAATGATAACAAAACTTACTTTTCTTGCTCACTCCCTCTTCCCTTTAGTTGTTTCTTTTTTTAAACAAGAAAGAGCCAGCTGCCCCGGATAACACCACAGGTAGATATTAAAATGGAGACAGCCATTATTTAGTGGTGACAGGAATATAAATACACGCACTAACCTATAAACTGGTGTTTACTTCAGGAAAGTAAGTCATATTTTTCCTCTGATTGCTGTGCTGTCAGTTTAATGCAGCGTAAATAAACAGTAGGTGCATGATAGCTTTAAGTAGAAAGTGTTCATTCCACAAAAGAAGCAGATTACTGAAGCCTGATGCCTATAATGGCAAAAGCAGAACTTCCATTTTACCTGAAAATATAGCCCCCTGCGCTAAGAGACTTGTGGCTTTTCTATTAAATTAATTTGTTGGAATTCTATGAAAAATATTACATACTCAAAGAACTTTACCAAAAACATTCATTTTTGCAGCCCTCTACTTGAACCATTTGAAAAAAACAAAAGCCAATCACTCCTCTGTAATTTCATCATCCCATTGCTCTAAATGAAAGCTTTATATAATCAACCTAATATAACAGAAAATAAAATTATATATAGAATTGCCTATACTTTGAGTTATTTTGTTCTTATAAATATATTCCCTGACTGAAAGTAAAAAAAATCCCCTTTGGAAAAAGCAATGATTTCTGAGAAGATTGTATATACACTCTTCATCTATTAACATAAATTATAAGAAAGTAAAATGTTCCAGATGTGTTTAAACTGTTGTAGAAGGAAAGTTTGTGGCTTCATTGGATATATATTAAATATATCTAGAGAGACCAATGGCAGTTATGTACAAGAAGGCAATAAAATGCTTCAGTAGTATCTACGTTAAAATAGCATAGTTCCTAGAAATATAACTAAAATATTTCAGTAGTCATATTTCCTCCCATTCTAATTCAGAAATCTACTTGTAATATATTTTTCTATATATTGCAAACTATTTTATTAATAAAATAATTTCCTTGGGTGTTTTTTCCCCCCAAATAGAGCTGGAAACCTTAAGAAGGACTTCAAATTCATCTGACAACACCTAGATTAAAAAATAGGTGGCAATAAAAAGGTTACAATGCTTCCAAGAACTGAGTAGTTGATAAAAGATTTGAGGTTCCCCCCCCAAGAACACTGGGTTTCAGCTGATCATCTTCTAAAGAGCAGTTGCACACATTTAAACACCTCTCCATCCCAAACCTGAGAGGTAGCATGAGCTAGTGCTCATTTAGGGCTTTCCTACTCCAATAAAGTTTTTGTGCTGAATAGGCAGAGGTGCCAGTGTTGTGTTCCCTGCAGGACTGAATGTGGCAGTGCCCGTCGGATGCTGCGAGGGCTGCAGGCAGGGCTGGTGCTGCCTGCCCTGCCTTGGGAAGCACAGCAACAGAGGGCAGGTGCTCAGCAGCTGACCCGCTGGGCCTACGCTGCACATCAAAAATGTTCCTTGTTATCGTGGCAGACCCTCTCTGCATCTCATTCTGCCAAAGCCGTGTGTCCCGTTCGTGAGTTACACATCGACTCTGTCTGCTTTACAGTCCTTCCTTGGGAGTGCACGGCAGCAGGTTGGGATCCACGCATGTTGCCAAACTAACAAGAGAGGAGAATCTGCAAGAGCCACTTGCCAATCTGAAGTGTTTAGAACAAAGAATGCAAAAAGGGAAACGGTCAGTTTTTCAACGTGTACATACAAAAAGCATTCAATTTAAATATTTTTTGTTCCAGTAAACTCTTTTGCGTACAAAGGACTTATTTACTACATATTTGAACTTGTGGGAAAAAGGGAAGGAATGCACCGATTCCTGAAATAACTCTACAGTCTTTTCGGAGACTTCAGTCTTCTGTGCTCTTGTTCTACTCAGAATAGTTTTATTCCAGGGCCGGAGGAATTCCTTGGAGTCAGTTGTTTTTTTTCCACTAGCTGTTTGTATTCGAGAGTGGGCACACGTAGTATACTAGCCAGTGATTTCAGTTTCTCTTCTTTTGCCTTATTAAGTGTGTGCTGTTCAGACACATGCTTATACACGAATACATTACATTTTCTGCCTGCTCATTTTGTTACCTACTCTGTTACTACCCATTTCTGCTCAAACTATTGCTTCGACTTGAAAAGCAAATACCAATAACAACCTCAAATAGGAAATTAATTAAAAATGTATAAATGTATTAAAGAGCACATAGGAATACGGGACTAAAGAGAGTTCTCTCAAACTCTACAAATAGCGTTGCAGAGTCATGAGAAGATACGATTGCAGAGAACATCCTACATCCATATCTTTACACTCTACGCTTACTGTTTCAAGTTGGTTTTTTGAATAGTGCGCCCGATTTGACACATTTCTATCTGGCGATTGTGTTAAATGCATGAAGAGATAGTGAAATATCTAAGCATTCCTCGTGCTAACTACAGCTGAAATTTTACACTTATTGTAACCTCTCCTAACAATGTGAGAAAAACAGAGTAAATATATTAAATTTGTTTCACAACAGATGCTTAGGTTGTTAATATTTAAGATGCCTATTCGTGCTATTCCTGTCTGCACATTTGTCAAAAATGTAAGCTTGAATGCTAATGTTTGCCAGCAGAGAAATATACGAAGACACGATACCGGGATGAAATAAAGTAGAAAGAAGGGATCGTTGCTAACTCTCACCCCAGCGGCGCGGACCAGACTGAGAGGGCACTACCAGACCACACGCCTTCGAGCCTCCGCATCTGAATTAGTGGATTATTCTCGCAGAAGCGCTGCGCTCAGCTGGAGCGACTGAAAACCAGCGCAGAGCTCCCGTCACTTTCAACTCATTTCGCTTTAGGAGCGAAGTATTTCATCAAACTTGCGTTTTAGCGAAGTTTCCCTCGGCAGCCAGAGAAGCCCGGAGACCGGCTGAGGGGAGCTCCGCACCGGGCAGGTGCCTGTGGGGAGCGCTCCCTCGGGCACCGAGCGGGGACGGGGACCAAAGGACCTGCCCGAGCCAAACCTCGACCGCCAGGGTCGGAGAGGGAGCGGAAAATTAAAAAAAAAAAACACCTCCCAAGTGGAATCGCGGCGCGCAGGGGGCTCCCGGCGCCGCAATCCGTGACCGCGGGGCGGGGGGGGANTTCCCTCTGTGCCTCCCCCTCGCGGCTCCCCCCATGCCCGTGGGAAGCAGAGAGCAGCCGGGCCGGGGGCTGCCGGCGGCAGGTGTGAGCCCGTGCGAGGCTCCGGCAGCGCCCAGCGGAGCGTCCCCAGCCTCGGTAAATCAACCACGGCGGGTCCCCCCCCATCCCCGCCCCGCGTCCCCCTCCCCGTCCCCGAGGAGCGACGCCGAAGGAGCGGGAGCGACTCACTCATGGGAGCGCGGCGGGCGAGGCCGGCGACACCTCCGGCTTCCGAGGCGCCGGCGAAGTTAATTGCACTGAAGTTCAAGTTGTCTTTTCACCCATCAGGAGTGGGCGTTTAAAGGAAGGAGAGCGAGGAGGAGGAGGGGGAGGGGGAGGGGGGAGAGCCTCTCTNGGGGAACGGAGCGGGGACGGGAACAAAAGGACCGGCCCGAGCCAAACCCCGCCCGCCAGGGTCGGAGAGGAAGGGGAAAATTAAAAAAAAAAAACACCTCCCAAGTGGAATCGCGGCGCGCAGGGGGCTCCCGGCGCCGCAATCCGTGACCGCGGGGCGGGGGGGGACGTGTCACAGCGCCGCGGGGCCGCCCCCGGCCAGGCCGCCCGCCCCCCGCGCCCGCTCCCACCCGNGTCCCCCTCCCCGTCCCCGAGGAGCGACGCCGAAGGAGCGGGAGCGACTCACTCATGGGAGCGCGGCGGGCGAGGCCGGCGACACCTCCGGCTTCCGAGGCGCCGGCGAAGTTAATTGCACTGAAGTTCAAGTTGTCTTTTCACCCATCAGGAGTGGGCGTTTAAAGGAAGGAGAGCGAGGAGGAGGAGGGGGAGGGGGAGGGGGGAGAGCCTCTCTCGCTCTCGCTCGCTCTCGCACACACACACACACACACACACACACGAGACACGCGCACGCACGCACACACACACACACACACACGCCCGCTCCGCTCCGCTCCCGAGCTGCCTCAGCAAGGAGGAGCCCGGACGGAAAGCACCGGGGCAGCAAGGTACCCGCGTGGGGCAGCCCGGCCCCTGCCTCTCGGAGCGGGTCCGTGTGGCCGATGCCTCGCACGGCGCCTCCGGGACGCGCGGCCCCCGGGGAGTGGGAAGAGGGCGGGGGAGGTGGGGGGGGGGGGGCAGCTCCGCGGTTTCTAGGAATGATTTCTGAGAAAGAGAGGGGAGACTTTGGATGTTTGGGAGCTGGGTGATAAAGTAGATGTTGGCTTACCAAGCAATTACAGATACAGGATAGTAGGTAGGCAGGGGAACACGTGAAGCCAGAAAACAG
>WAAB01025971.1:43421-121965 GCA_013389865.1 Piaya cayana
TATAACTACCTGAAAGGAGGTTATAGAGAGGAGGGAGCTGTCCTCTTCTCCCAAGTGACAGGGGACAGGATGAGAGGGAATGGCCTCAAGCTCCATCAGGGGAGATTTAGGCTGGACATTAGGAAAAAAATTTTCACAGAAAGGGTCATTGGGCATTGGAACAGGCTGGCCAGGGAGGTGGTTGATTCACCTTCCCTGGAGGTGTTTAAGGCACGGGTGGACTCGATGCTGAGGGACATGGTTTAGTGTTTGATAGGAATGGTTGGACTCAATGATCTGGTGGGTCTCTTCCAACCTGGTTGTTCTATGATTCTGTGATAAAAGTACATTTATCCAAAGACCATTTTATTGATGACCCATCCTGTAAGGACTACAGACATAACCAATTCAAAGGAAGGACAGTGTTAACTGAAAATAATTCTGTTCAAATCTTTCACTTTAGAATAAGGTGGTGAATCTACCAATTGAAACTCTGACCAAGGCCCTTCTTAAGGTGCTCCTTACTGAAGCACTACTGTGACATAATGATGTGGAAATAAGCCTTTGTGTGAGAAGACCTATTGGATCCTCTGGGAAATATCACAGATGCTTTCCAGTTCCTTTCAGACATGTAAATATCTTTATGTTTAGACATGAGGAAAGAGTGGTGGGAAGTGAAGTAGAGCAAGGAGTGGAGTGGGGTTGAAAGCATCCACATAGATCTAGAAACCAAATAAATGCATGTGGCTTTTTCTTCTCTATCTTATGTTAGCTGGGGCATGAAATGTTCATTATTAGGGAGAAAGACTGCATGAACATGTGCATACTTGAGAGTTATATTGACCCTTGATTGATGCCGTCTTCTGCCTGAAACTACAGATGATCAACGGGACTCTCAGTAGTGTTCAGGTAGTTATGTTGTTCCCAAGTAACATGCACCTTCTCAATTATGGTTTATTTCTAACTTGCAGTATATAGCTAATGCTATAGCATTGAAAAACACTGTGTGTCACCTAGCATTTCTTGTGACTGCTTACTTTCTTCATGATTTGCTTTAAGCTAAGTACATCAAAACCTGAAAATAAAATGTTTGATTCTCCTTCCCCTCTTAACATAGAAAACCAGCATCCTAAGTTTTATTATCTATTTATAGTCCTTGTGAAATACAGCAAAAAACCCTGCTTACTAGCATGGCCTACACATAGCTGTCTCAGCAGCTTGTTGAAAAGTTAGGACTCAGTTTGAGTAACTATGTACCAAGCAGTTTAGCATAATCTGTTGTAGATGAAAATGGCAGTGAACACACTGGAGTGGCCTGTACATATCTTCTAAGCAAGTGGTCATTGTCAGTTGTACCACAATCTCATCTGATATTTCATCTCCCTTGTGGCTCAGTGTAAGACACCCAGATGCCATTTCCCAAATGAGACTACTGCATTCAGTGTATTTTGGCACTCCTGATTGTTCTACTCTTTGTTGGTTAGATGCCAGTCTCCTAAACTTAGGCCTATGCCACCTCACTACCTGAATGTCTCTCCTGAAATTCTTTTCACTGAAATGGACATCATGTCAATAATAAGAAGTTTATCTGTCCATCTCCAAGCTGACTTAGGTTTCCTCCAATCATTCGTTGAAGATTAGTGTTTCCAGGCTCTGATGCTGCAGAGTACCTCAGTCCATTCAGGTTCTCTACAAGGTGGTATCCACTTCTTGCTCCACATCTGTAACAGGAGATCTATGGTTACCTAAAAAAGTAAACTGTATCCTGTAAATGTCCTCTTAAAACTTGTGCTCTACAGAGGAGAAAATCAACTTTTTGCAGGTGCATCAGTGACATCAAACACACTTCTCTTTGCCTAACTGCCTTCTCCACCTTCTGTCAGTCTAAAAATTTTTTTTTTAAAGGATTGAATGAGTTGTATTAATATTTGTGTGAACCACTTTTCCTGCACATTGTCTGCTCCTCTTTTCTCCTTCCCCTTGGTGTCTGGTTTGTCTTGGCTGCTTTTAAAAATTCTGTTGCCTCTAGTGAGGGACTGCCAGATTAAACCAATGAAGAGAAACCAGGTGACTGTCTACTTTTACAAATATAGGTTGTGTATAATAAATTCAGGCTTTACATCTATGCAAATTAAATCATCATATGATTCTGACTACATGCATTTTTTATCAAATATGGCATATATTTCACAAATTATATTTAACTTATAGTCATGTTGCTATTCTGAATACCTAACAAGGAGTTACAAGGTGTGCCACTAGATCTTTGTAAATAGGCTTATGAAAACAGAGGAAATGAGAGAAAATAATCTTTGGGGTTTTTTTCTTGAATTTGTACTAATTCCAGTGGAAGGACTTTTCCTGCTATAGGTGATAATATAAACACCTCATCACAGAGCTGTTTAGAGACACAAGTGCATCTTGTTATTAGGAATTCAGGGATTTTGTGAAGGGTTAAACCACAGCATGCCCAGAATGAGGAAGTTTAAAAACTATGTATCTTTGGTCTGGAGCTTACTGCATCTAGTTAGTTAGGCCCTCTGCTAATGTTTTGTCCTGGAGTAGTAGGCATTAGTCACAATGTCAAAATAGACATTTTACTTCTGCAAAATTATATTTTCACCTCAGGACTATTGTGAAGTGAAAACAGGATTTCGCACAAATCTTCCTCTGGGGTTTATCTACAGACAAGGCAGTTTGAGCGTAAAGCCCTCAGCCTTGCAACATGATTCCCAACCATAGGTGCACCATACTTTGAATTATCAATCCGTCAGTAGAGCTATGACAAGGATTATGCTGTGAAGGTAACAACTCGATGCTTCCAATGTTAACTGTCCTCAACAATTGGGTTGGGTTTTTTTGTAAATAAAGATATTTTGGTGAGCACAAGGATGTATTTTAATACTTGTGTTTCTGAATGGTGTGAAATGTGGGACTCTGGTAGAATTGAAGCATGTGAACAAACAGGTGTGATTCAAAAAACCACTGCTAAGCAGTTGCCTAAACCTCCAAGCACTGCATTTGCCTGTCATGATTCATGCCTTGGAGTTAGTTCCTTTTCCTCCTGAGACTCCTGAATGGCCTTTCAGGAGTGGTCATGCCCAGTTCTCTGGACCCCTGGACTATGACGTTCCTCCACCCAAATGTCCTGGCTGACCTGACCTTCTGGCCACTCCTGGATCATGCTCCAGACTCACTGACACAACTCACTTCTTGACAAAATGCAGCAGGGTCACAGTGGTAATGATGGTACTTATTCCCAGGACTTTTTTATTTATAATTTTTTGAGGGGGATGATGTGTGTATTCCACAGCAATTTAACATAGCAAAGACAGAAATAATCCTGAGGAAACTCTGTGTGTGCCCCAGCCCTGGGAATAACCTAAACATTAGATTATGATCTAAGGAATCTTGAATTTGTTTGTGCTCAAGGGCACTGTTTCGGCAAAAGGGTTGAGACTGTCTTTTCTAAAATAACCATCAGCATGATGGTCAGAGTCTTCCCTAGGGTGAGAGGAGTTGTGGGTTGGGGCCTTTCAGGGCAGGAGAGATGAATCCCATGATTGCGTGAGTGTTCTAATCACAGAGTTGTCATATAGAGGAAGATGGGAAGCCAGCTTCTCCTCCAGCTATGTTTTAATAAAACATAAGTTTTGAAGGAAAGATCACAGGAACCTATTTTCATAAAAAGAATCAGGGTGTAGGTACAGAGTGGATGGAGGCATCTCTCAGACAGCCCTGGGTAGAGCCCTGTCTTTAGAGGTATCCCTCAGGTAAAGCCCCAGCTTTGGAGGGAGGCAGGATTTTGGATTTGGGACAAAGCCCATTTTTTCCCTGGTAATTCCAGTTGGCTTATGTTGAGGTCAAGACATGCTGTGCTGGCTGTTTTCCAGGCTACCCAAGTGTCTCTCCATGTACACTGCAGGTAAGCTGTGCTTTTAAAACATCATTCTGAATACCTGCTAGGGAACCATGGGCCAAAAAATTCAATACTGAAGCACCAAAGTTTTTAGAGCACCAGAATCCTTTATAGGATTGCGCTGTAAACTGTATAAATCAGTATGTGTTTATTCATAATGATTGGTTTCATATAAACACCAGTACTCAGTATCAGCTAGTAACTGTTCTCTCAGTAGAGTTTCTGGACTGTTTTTATTAGTATCACAAAGGACAGCACAGGAAACTGTTGAATTGCATATTATTTATAATGAAAATTCTCACTGTGTTTCCCACTGGAAGCTGTAATGGCTAGCATGGCTAGACACTCATATTGGTTTGAGTCCTTTGGGATACAGGGTTAGAGTTATATTTTTATGGAATTTAACTAAATGAAAGTGAAAGTAAATACTAAAATTTTGACCTTTTTTAGGAAAAGTGTAATGATATTCAAAGATGCTAATTTCTCCTTTAAAAATAATTTCATTTTATCTACTTGCAAACTTCCAAAATCAAGGCACACTATATCCCTCCAAAAATAGGTAACAACATAATGCAGCCCAATGCACAGTCCAGTTTCCCCTGCTGTGGGGTAACTGGCTGCTTTTGCCACATACAGGATATATGAGCACAGTTCAGGCAGTCTGTCCCATGCATGTTTCCTTCCCCAAACCTTCTTGATACAACTGAAGAGGAGGTTACAAAGGTACTCTGGAACCCTTCCACTTGTGATCTGCATCCTACAGTATGGAATATTCTAAATGTCATGGGCTTTCCCTAGCTAACAATCTGGTTATTCTGGCTATGCATGAAGATACCGATTTGGGTCTTAATTACATCTGTAGTTTAATCATACAATTTGTGATCCTGAGAAATCTGAACTGTAGACTTTCTGGTTTTTCTGATGACAGAAAAATACCATGAAACCAACTGAAACTAAAATAATGTTATAGCACATAAAGAATTTGTACCAGCTATGGGTATGGTAACTTTTGTTGAAAACTGGGAATTCTGGAGATCATATTTTTCAGCACCTGCTGAAGGTTATAAAGGTAATAGCCATGGGAGTAATACATTAGCAACCTCATAAGTTTTTTTGTGTTTAAATTTAAACATCATTCTATTTGATTTTATGGGGGTAACTCTTCTGCAGTGACAGGGATGTAAATCTCCAACTAGGACCAGTTTTATTATAAACAGTGTTGACCTGAAAGAGAAAATATGGAACAAATTGCTGTGAAAGTGGATTGGCCTGTTTAGTCTGGTGACCTAGTGAAGCAGTGCAGGACTTTATAATCTTCAGTGCAGACAGGTCTTCATTGTTGAAGGAAGCAGGAAGTGTAAAGAGGGCTGTAATTGCATATTCTTTAATAAGAAATATAATTGTTGCTTTCTCCAAACATATCTCAGACAGATTTTAATAGTGTGCATGCACTGAAAAGGCTCTGAAACACACCCTTCTACCCTACTTTGTTCATACACATTGATTTACACCTCAAAAAAAATGTAGTGCATGTAAAGCATTTCTGATATACAGGTTTCCTTACTCTTTTTTTTTTTTTTCTTTTAGATTGACTAGAGTGTCAATGGAACAAGATTCACTATGAGAAATAAGAGGTCCAATAGATACATTACTTTAGATATTTTGAAGTTTCTATCATAAAATAAGGGAAAATAGTTGTCATGATTGTAGTGGTCTTTACTATGCTGCCAGGGCCATGCCATCTTACATATTCATTGAAATGGTTCCAATTGTGCAGCATACTTTAAAAAAAACCAAATAAAGCAAGCTTTTTTTTCAGGACAACTGAGACTACAAGTATATGTGAAATTATTTTTATTTCCATAGAGTATAATATTTTTAAAATGTTGAATTCTTCTTTCTGTGAAACGTGAAGTTAGGAAAACATTAGCTTTTAATTCCAGGAGACTTACACCTTCAGTCTATTTGTAGAAAAGATGTGCTGTGGATAGTGGACTTATAAGATTCTTCATGATGACCTGACTATAGTAATCAGCTCAAAAATGTTAAAGGTTTTAAGCTTTGTACCCATAAAGCTCATATATATATATTTTATTCACTACACACAAATAAAAACTGCATTCTTTGTCAATTTGACACCATCTTTAGTATATATTCATCTTGATATTAACTAGTGTGAGTTCATCAACTCCTTTTTTGTTTTCCACTAATCAGTCACCCCTGATAAAGGCTTCACTTGCTCAGACAGTCTATGTGTGAAGTATACCACTTCTAATCCCTTGGGTGTATTCAGTATGATCTATCTGATCAAGGAAGAGTATGACAGTCCCTAGTATCTACTGACGATATTTATGCAACTGGGGTTTAGAAGGATTTTATAAGAAAGGATATCTGTGGGAAGAAGAGACCACTGCTGTTTGTCATAGTTCATAGGATTTGTCTCTCTTAGATCCTCACGTCAAGGTTAGTTGAATCCATGCAAGCAGAAAAATGAAATCGTGGTTTGCTACTCCTTGGCAATATGCATGCAGTGAGTCAAGTCAACAATACCAAGGTTGAGAAGAACACAAACCAAGGAGGTTGCCCATGCAAATGATACATCCTGGTTTCTTCCTCATGAACTCTTCCATGAAATCTTGCTGCACCCATCTTGATTGCATATGCTAATCCTGGCTTCTTAATTGACTCATTACAGATTTATCTGGATTTCCAACTTCCTCTTCTCTTTTGAACGTTAATTAAAAGAGAAACGATTACATTTATGATATTCATGACAACAACAGAGTTTTCTGCTAGAGATGTTCGGAGCCAAATTTTCCTTTTAGTCATATGGGACTATATAAAATCAGTGAGCTCGAGTCTATTTTATGCTTTTGGTACCCATGTAGTAAAAAATGGCATTAGTAGGAATGGAAGACAGTTCATATAGTATATTTTCCAAATTTTACTTCATACAGTAAAATCGAGAAAAAGCCCCAAGCTTCTAGAATAAAATATTTTAACAAGCCAAAAGAAGTGCTTGTGCAGACTTGTATACATTTTCCCTCTCTTCCCTAAATCAGTGACTGTCACTATTAGGTTTGTAGAATTAAGAAAAAGAGGTCTTCAGCATTGTCTATATGGAATATGGAGATTTTGAGGCAGGTCCCTAGCAAAAATAGCTAGTTGTCCTTTGTTATTTCCTATGCTAGATGCAGAGCTTGTTTATTTTTACTCAGGATTTAGGAACTCTTTAAATAACAGTTGTTATGAGTTTTTTGTCATATGAACAAAATGAGATTTAATTAAAGGTCTTCCTTCTTCCTTTTTTTTAAAAAAAAAAAAAAAATCCTTACTGTAAATTTACAAATGGTTTTTTTTTTTTTTTTCCTTTCTTTTTGTTTTGTTTTTGTTTCTCCTCAGCTAGGCACTTTCTAGTCATAGTCTTGCTTGGTAACCCACCACATTGTTGTTGGTGGTTTGGGGTTTTTTTTGTATTCAGTAGATTAAATCATACTATCCTATTTGGGATCTTCCCATCATTACAACTTTTGCCACCCATAACCTTATTTTATGATCAAAGGGGAAATAAAGGGAAAGCAGTAATGTTAATAGGTTTTCCCATGCAATCTCTCTGGGAATGGTCTTTTTATGAGTGTCTTGAACTTGACCTCTTCAGAAGGCCCAAAGGTCCAACACACATTTTTAAAGTTGCATTTAAATTTTAATATTTTTATTCTGTGAAGCCATTTAAAACCTGGCCCTCAAAACACAAAGCATAAATCTTTCAGGGCAGTCATACAGTAAAATTGATGTGTGCGGAAGAGAAGTTCCGGAAAACCCCTAAAGCTCTGTTGCTTTGCTTTTCATGTTATTTTATAGATACGTTCCCTACAACACTACCAAATAATCAAACAAAATCCAATGAATAATATTGTGATTTCATCACTCTGGCATTTGAACTTGCAAATATAATTTAGCAATGAATTAGAAGAGGAAAAGTTTTGCATTGCCCCACCCTCATTATAAAAATGTTCTTCAGAGCCAAACATTTGAGGCATTAGAAAGATTTACAGTAATAATATAAGAGCTATAATGAACTTGGGAACAAGGGAGTCTTGTAAGAGATTCTCAGAATGAGAGAGAGATTTTGTAAGCAATTCTATCAACACTAAATAAATATTTAGGAAGATTGTCTTCTCTTAGTGATTCTGTATAATAATTGTAGTGCTAATAGGAAGAAAATTATTTGAATATGAGAAGATATGTATCTCTGAATCCATGCAACTTGTTTGTGTGGGTGAATCTAGTTCTCATTAAAGGTACTGGTTTGACTGTCCTGATTGCCATGAAAATAAGTTAGCTTTGTCAACAGCTGTACAAGGTTTCCAGCCATTCTTCAAGTTCATCTGAGGGCAATCTCTTCTGTCTGTAATCTCTTTTTTTTTTTTGGAATGGTGAACAAAGCACACGGATATGACAGGTCAGTTTGATAATATACTTGGAAAGGAAAAAAAAGCTTGGCCTGTGGGTGGGGGTCACACCATTCCCCATCACTGTAATGCCAGTGTACACTCTCCACACTTGGCAACACACAAAATTCCTATTTAATTTTCCTTTCATTATTTGTGCAAATTTCCTAGCTCCAGTTTCTAAATCCAAATCTCTGACCATACCAGTAAACAGAGAAAGCTGAGTAACAGGGAAAGTCAAGGCACAAGAGAGGTAGGCAAGAGTGTCTACCAGTCACATCTGGCATGTCTGCCCTGCCAGCCCTGTTCTGTGTCCTGCTCCAAAGGGAGTGGCAGGGTTGAAGCGTGACCTCTTGTTCCCAACACTCAGCCTGGCTTCCCGTGAACAAGGCTGAGTTGAGGATGTAGGCAGAGAAACAGGGAATCCCATTGAAATTGCTGGAAAAAAAACCTCTCATTAACTTAATGAGATTCGGAACATTGCAAGGGAACTCCAGCTGGAACCAGATCTGAACCCAAGTGCGAAACATTCCTGGATATGCTACCACAAACTTGTTTCAAGGAGAATGTGTGCTCAGACGTACAAATGGCTAGATTCTGATCTCAGTAATGCTCGCATGAATCTCTTAACTCATAAAAGCTGCACTCAGACAACTAGCCCTGAAGCCTGAAGACTGTAAAATGAAGATGCACGGATGCTACAGGAGACTGCGAAAGGAGGGTGGAGCTATGAAGATTTAGCCACACACCTTGCTGGAACACCTTAAGACAGGTAGACCTGGCAGCAGTTTGAGACGGGACTTTCATCCTGCATAATCACTACTTTCCATAATTAAGTGTAAAGTGTAACTGGGTTCATGCTTTATTGTGCTGAAGAATAGCTATGTTCAGATTCTCAATACCAGAATTCTTGCCTGGCTCGCTAAAGAACACACTTTGCTATCATTTCTTTAAGATAAGTAGATGAGCTGCCATGATTGTTGGGCTTCTTGGGGTAAGAGGACAGCCTTGTGAATATCAAAAAGATGGATGGAGGAGAGAAGAAACAGATTCTTCCTCCACCATAATGTGATAAGGCAGCAGGTTGGGCTCAAAATAGGCAGAGGATATGCTGAATGACCCAAGTGATGACAGGGGTGGTGGCGTCTCCTGCATGTATAGAAGACACTTGCTTTGTCCATATGTCTCCCTACTGTAGTGTTCTCTTGGGGTGATATTCAGACTGCAAGTATAGTCTGAAAGAGAAAGCCAGTTTGTTTCCATCTAGTTCACAAACTTTTGAAAAATGTCAGTAAAGATCTCTATGTTAAGTAGTCAGAATTCTTTTCCATCTGTGGAAGTACAAAAACTCTCGCCTCGATCAAAGTTAATGCGAGTTTTATTGGAATAAGTATTGGCCATTGATAGAGTTTTGACTTGTCACCTATTTAAGAGTGCTTTCATTATTTTCTGATTTGTTACCCAGCATTGCCAACTTTAACTTTTCTTTATTAAGTAATTTCATGCTCAGAGTTCAGAGAAAACTTAAGATGTCATCCATCTCTTTTAACTGATTCAAAGCAAATCCCATTTCTTAAAGAACCACCTTTTATTTCACATTGCACATCTGAACTTGCCGTGAGAGAGACTAATACAAAACAAATAAAAACTTTCTTTTTTGAAACTTTCGAACAAGTGAAAACACATCCAAAACTCTGTTCACAGTAATTGATACTAATTAAAATGCTGAAGCTGCATTAACAAGAAATGAAAAGGAGTATTTTGGGTCTTATCTTTTGCAACATGAATGTTTTTCATGCTCAGCTTTTCATAAATGCAGAAATATTATACCTTGTATTATTTCCGTGGTAAATGCTATTGCTGTTTGGCATTTTATGGGGTGTGGTTTATAATTTTATTAACACCATCTGTTGTTTAAAAGATAATATAGAATGTTTAAAAATTACCAAAAAAATGCTGGTGTACACAGAATCATGAGCAACATTTGCAGTTTGCTCTTTGCCTGGCAATTTATCTGCATATAAAACTGACTCATATTGAAGCCAGTTGATTTAACTCCTTATGTTTCATGCGATGCTTTAAATATTACCACTGGACAATGCATTAAGCACTACTGGTAACATGAACACACTCTGTACATGAAACAGCCTTTGCTGCCAGACCTTTTTGAAAATGCTAAAGGGTGAAGTAGGAAATGAAAGGGCATATTATGGAAGCACTAAGGACCCCAAAGATCATCTTCAAACAGAATTATATGTCTTTAAATGAGAAAGGCGGGCGAGCAAGATGAATGAGGAATGGATTTGTTTGTGTGACTTCATTTCTGCTAGAAATACTTAGACACATCTAAAGGAAAAAAAACATTATTGAATACACTTTTTTTTTCCCTGAAGCTGAATGGAAACATAGCATCATATGCAGGTGGTTTTACATATTTCACTCCACACGCAGCCTGAAAGCAGAGCCAGTTAAAATGCAAAGGCAGGAGAGGTCATAAATGCAGGAGGTAAGGGACACTTGAGTGAACTTGGAGGAAGATCAGTGACAAAAGGCCAGGAGAGATATGTGGTTGGCGTACATCTTGGCCAGGTGGAGAGCTATTTTGCCTTTGCTCAGCAGGCAAACCATTGTGGCCTTCTCTGCTATTTGTCTCTTGCCTAACTACTTGAAATAAATAGCCAGTTGCATTTAGGGAGAAAGGTGAGACAAAACACTATTGGATAAGAGTTTGGCAGTCACTCTTTGACTCTTTTGGATTTATGGAGCAGACACAATTGCTGTCTTTTGCTAGAGATTTGCAAAAAAGATACTTTCTAGCATGATCCCCACAAAATAAAACCCATAACACTCTGGCTTCTAGCTACAGATTTCCTGTCTGAAGAATATGCTGAGGAGGTCAAGTCCCCTGTTACCAAGGAACAGGAAAAACATGTCAAGAAAAGGCCCATCAAACAGTTACTGACTGCCAGTACAGGATGGTGAGGAAAAACTGCACTTCAACCTAGCAAAATTTCAGGTGACAGACATTTAATTTAACTTGATACCATAACTTTACCTATAAGGAAAAATGGCCTAACATAGTTATACCATGAAAAAAACCCTTCCAGCTATTTTTGAATAGTATTCACATTCTGGGGTAAAAAAGCCCTAACTCCAAACAGTAAAACCCTGGCATGGGTGTACACACTGTATCTTGGAATTAGGTTGATTTTTAGTCTAGAATAATTATTCCATTCACAATGTAGAGTAATTATTCCCAAATAAAGTATTTTTTTTTATTGCAATGAAGAGTCCATTGGGAGCTATCATGGAGTAGTTATCCCAGAATTGCTATGCTGCTTAACTTCCCCCCATGTAGACAAGCCTTAAGAAATCATATCCAAAAGAAGATCAAGGAGAAAAAAAAAAATGTGTCAGTGCATGTGTTACAGCATAAAGTGTGAGTGCTAAAAGTTATACATTGTAATGTAGATGCTGTAAACCACACATTTATCCCAGGAAGGTACATGGTAACATCAGCAGAAAGGCTTTTGTGCAAATGTGTAATAAGAATTCACACCTTTCCTTTTCATTTAGAAGTTACTTTCAAATATTTCAAATTGAGGGTTTTTTCTTTATTCAATGCAGATGCACTGTTTACTGAAAAATTCTGTGGTATTCCCTCTGTGATTAACAGCAATGTTCAGTCCTTTGAAATACAGTAGTCCTGGTAGGGGCTGGGTCATAGCTTGTTAAATGAGCTGAAATACTTGACCTTTGGAGTGTGCCTCAACAACAAATTAAACTTGAGGGTGAGAATGAGGAACATCCTATTATATTAATACTTCACTGAGACGCATAGCGCAGTCCACCCTCTCTCTTGCTTCAGGCTGAGTGATGTATAGTCATGTTTTCATGCTCTCAGGACTTCTAAAAAACCCCACAAAAACTATGCATAAGTCAGAAGACTTCTGGAATTTGGTTCTGGGTGAGGTTTTGACTATCCTGCCACTTTATGTCATTCCTAAACTATGAGAGACCCAGACAGGACCATCTTCTCTGACTCCTGTCATATCTTTGTAACAGAAGCACCCTTATGGTATCCCTGGTGTCCCAGTCTCATCCTAGGAACACACTGTGTGGCATGCTGTTGGACTTGTCCCCACTCCCACAGTCACTGTGGTATCCCCGGCAAAGCCCTTCTAACACTTGATCCCTCACATGGGTCCCACCAATATGCACACATCTTATGCACACCAATATGCAGCAACTGATGCAGTTGGGGAAGGCTGACAGGAGGGACATAATGTTCAAATGTGAAATGGAAGGTGCTAGTTCTGGTGGGAGCATTGAAACAGGCCAACAAGATGCCATATCTAGAAGACAAGACCCGCCAAAAAAACACAAACATTAACTCTGTGCCTGGTGCGCAGCTCCTAGCTGGGAAAAGCGGCCACCTCTCAGCCCAAGTCCAACATTTCTTGGCTGTTCAGGGTATATATCATAAGCCAGATAATACTGAGATGGCCTCCCAGGCAAGTAACAAGCAACTGTGCACCTGTAATTTTGGGATAGGTGGAGGAGCAAAATTGTGTTTTGTTTTACTTCCTATTTTTTGCCTAGAGTAGGCAGCTCACCCATCTCAGGGCGAAGTCTGGTGGGCACTATCTTCTGGAAGGTCAGCAAGGAGCCCTTCCAGATCAGAGCAGAGCAACTTGTCTTTTACAAACTCACCTCTCTTCAAAATCAGCGTGACTGCAGTGGAAGAAGGAGCTCTGTAAGGTCTCTGCCAAGCCTTGTCATGACCTTAGGTCCTGCCTCAGTGGACACAGCTCTGGCGAGAGGAGAGACATGTGCAATGCCATCTGGGCCCACACTGGCGAGGTGACCCTCCCTCCGGCACTCCGGCTGCGGACACCTGTGCTTCTGCCTGACTCCAGAGCCTCAGCCCCTACTCCTCTCTCAGATCCTGCCCAGGGAACCACTCAGGCATCTCCCTCCATCTCTCCTCTCTGCGGAGCCACTGCCTGTCCACCCCAGCTACTCCAGCTCAGCAACATGGGCAGTCAAGAGATGGGTCTTGATTACCCCTGTACCAGGATGGTGGAGATGTCTGTGCAGCCTCCTAGGACCCTCACTTCCCCCTGCAGCCACACAGTGGACGTTGGCACCACCAGGGGCTGGCTTGACTCCTGCCACCACAGGGTCTTACAGTTCTCCATCCCCAGAAAACAGGAGAGGATGTTTGCCTTAACATGCCTTTTGTTTCAGTGAGTTTGAGATGAGACCCTCAGCAAGTAGGAATAAATTTACAGTCGGTATTGAGAAGAATTTCTAAAATGCTCTGGTGACAATTTCCTCAATATATGAATACTCTTCCTAATTTCTTGTTTGAGGAAATGTGGGGGGAAAAAAACAAACACCAAAATGTCGGTTTCGGAGGGGTTGTTTGCTTTCATGAATCTTCTAGCTCTTGTGTTTTCATCTCGCTCAGCAGGACTGCCAGACCTTTCCTTCGCATTTTGATACTTCTTTTTTGTGATCTGGATGCAAACAGTAATTGTAGAAGCATTTGAATTTTTAAAAAACATGTTACTGAACTTTTTTTTTTAAGAATTGTCTGGCTCAAATTGAGAGCTGGCTGATGAATCCCATGCTGGAATGATATTATTCCTATTTGTTTTTTGGCACCGGATAATTGTTCCTATTGCTTTCAACTATTTTCAGTCACAAAAAATAAAATATTTGTGCTCATTCTGATAATCAGACTGTTCTTGCTCAATTTCTTAACTGTGATATTGGTAGGGGTAACCTAATATCACAGTTAATTCCTTTGCAATAAATGGGGCAGTCTGTTCATAAACCGTGGAGGTATTCCCATATTGGCTCACACTTAGTTTATGTTTTCATAGTTTTTCTCCCTGCAGTCCTGATTGTTAACACTAGAAAAATGAGCTGTACTACAATCCAGGCTAATTACTGTGTTTTAACACATTTTAAATAAGAGTAGTGCTGTTGAAAACCATGTCAGCAGGTCACACAGTGATAGGAATGTAACTCACCTTCTTACTCTGTAACACTTGTATTACTGTCCACTCAAACCCTACTTTGTTGTGTCCTATATCTCATCTTATTATGAGGAGCCTACTCTCAGTCCATCTGTCATTGCGACTTGAATGACATGGGTGTTAATTATTTAGCCATTATTTCATAGAATCATAAAATTGCTCGGTTGGAAGGGACCTCAAAGATCATCCAGTTCCAACCCCCTTGCCATAAGCAGGGCACTTTCCACTAGAAGAGGTTGTTCACAACCTCCTCCAGCCTGGTCTTGAACACCTCCAGGGATGGGGCATCCACAGCTTCCCTGGGCAGCCTGATACAGAGCCCCTCTCTAGCTTTTCTGTACTCCCACCTTTAAGTACTCGAAGGTTGCTATAACATCTCCCTGGAGCCTTCTCTTCTCCAGGCTGAACAACTTCAACTCTCTCAGTGTGTCCTTGCAGAGGAGGTGGTCCAGCTCTCTGGTCATCTTTGTGGTCTTCCTCTGGACTCACTCTAGCAGGTCTATGTCCTTCCTGTGCTGAGGACTCCAGAAATGAATACAGTACTCTTGGTGAGGTCTCACAAGAGCAAAAAGGCAGAATCATCACCCTTGACCTGTTGGTTACACTTCTTTTGATGCAGCCCAGCATACAGTTGGCTTTCTGGACTGCAAGCACACATTGCCGATTCATGTTGAGCTTCTTATCCCACCAGCACCCACAGGTCCTTCTTTTCAGGGCTACTCTCAATTGATTCTCTGCCCAGCCTGTAATTGTGTTTGGGATTGCCCTGACCCTGGCTCAGGACCTTGCACTTGACCTTGAACTTCATGAGGTGAGCACAGGCCCACCTCTCAAGCCTGTCCAGATTCCTCTGGATGGCTTCCCTCCCCTCCAACATATCAACCACACTACACAGCTTAGTGATGCTGGCAAACTTGCTGAAGGTGCTCTCAATTCCACTGTCCATGTCTGACATGTTTTCCTTGTCTTGTTTTGCCCTAACTTTAGGGCTTCTCTGCCACATCTTTCCAAATCTAAAACCTAGGAAAGAAATTAGAACAAATGCTTTTCTTTGTTTTAAACCTTGTTTCTTTATGTTTTGCTGTAGGTAAGAGACATATGTCATTCTGGTACCTTAAAAGTCAGGGTAATGAACAGAGCTGCAAGATAATACCTGCTGTGGTTTTGCCTTGCATGATTGAAGGTAAGGTTGTTCCTTCCAGGATATTCCCTACAGTTCCATAGAGGGCTGATTTTGTGAATGGAACATTGGTTCAGATTCATGTCTCGAACATCCATTTGCAAAGATGTGCAAAGCAATCAGCCTGGCATCTTTGGCTCTCCAGTTGCATGGAGGGGATTGAAGCTGGTGTATATGGAATGATCTTCACCTCCTCAAGACTAAGAATTGCATCTGAGACTCTATTATTAATTTTCTTCTCTTTAAGACAACCTTGTCAGTCTGAGTCCTGTTTTGATCCTGAGTTGAAACAGCCTAAGAAAACTTGGCCTGCATTTTCAAAGTGGGAAATGACTGGAGTGAAATAGGTGGGCAGGAACCCCTTGGTTATGGGCCTCACAATATTCATGTCAGTTCTTAAATTCTCCTGATCATTTCATTTAAAAAACAAAACAAAATCAACCAACCAACTAATCTTAATTAAATGTCTATGTTTTTCCAAAGGAGTGTGTTGCCATGTAAATCTACTGGCCTAACAACAGTTACACTGGTCATCTATGCAACCCAGCCCTGTGGAGACACCGTAGTTCCTATGGGCTGTCAACCATGGAGATAAAAATAGTATTAACTCTGGCACGGCATCTTGGGTACAATAATGTATATTTGTTTTGGTGGAATGTCTCCCTCTATTCCTTGTTACACTTGATGTTTCACCTCCTGATACTGAGGTGTATCAGAGGATAAAAATAAGTCTCTTTTGTGCACTGGATATAAACAGAATCGATTTAAATGTGCTATTTCACTCTCACAGAGCCAACGAAAAGTCCCTTAAGGTTTAGGTTTATCAGGTGTGTGAACTTTACCCAAGAAGCATGGTGCTGACATCTCTGTATGATTCATAAAGAAACGTTCTGTTTACACATTAACATGAGCCTCAAAAAGTAGATTTTAGATGTGGCTTGAAATATAGGACAGAAATTGAATGTAATAATTAAAAGTATTTGATTTTCCCATAGAAGTGGCAAATACAAGGTCTGCAAGTGAAACATGAATACATGTAATATTATCAGTGCTTCAGTCAGGCTCCCATTCCAAAGCTTCTGTTCAGAGACTTATGATTCATCTATAAATATTCAGCAAAGTGGCAAAATTGGCACCAGAGAACTTATACTTAAAAGAGAAGATTTTTCAAAACATTTTGTCAGAAGAATAGGTGTTCCATCTTGAAGTTCTGTGAAATAACACAGGAAATTTCTGCTCAAAGGTTGACTATCCTAATGCAGATCATCTATAGAACTGCAAATAACAAATCCAGAAATGGACAGTTTTGCATTTAATTATTTTTATAAACCAAGCTTGAGTCACAACAGATTTCAAAGAAGAAAATAATCAGTTTTCAAATACTTAAGAATAATTAAAGCATGATTATACTGTATTTTCAGGAAAAAAAAACATGTTAAAATAAATCTCAGAAGCATTATTTCACTTGGAAATACATTTGAAGGAACTGCACATTCTCAGAAGTGTAGTCACATTAGAAGTTCATTAAAATGGTTCTAACTTTTTGAAGCCTGTTAAGTCTGCAGTATCTATTCATGTGAGTTGAAATTGCAGACTGAAAAACTTGTAGATGTCTGATAGTACAGAAGTTACTGTTGTTATAAATCAGTCTTTTCTGTGGTTAAATGATAGGGTGGAGGAGCATGAGGGTGAAGACAGTAACTATCTTTCCTCTTCATCTAATTTGAGGGAACATTAAAAGATGAATGAGAAAAGCATTTTCTTAATTTTACAGCAGCTCTGCAGCTCCCTGAGTTTAGCTGCTTCTTTTTTCTCTCTCTCTTTTTTTTTTTTTTAACTTTCTGGTAAAATGGGCCTCCAATGATATAAAACAATGTGTAAGATACTGTCTTTTCAGAGGCAGCGTGCTCCTAGACTGAAGCAGCAGGATTTCCAAGCCATGACAGATGCTATTTGAGAATGGAATCCTGCCTCTCTCTGCTCTGCCTCTCGGCTGCTCATGTTGTAGGACATTAATGAACATTGACCTTAATGATAAGGAAGTTGTCCTCAAACCAAGGGTATACACAAGGCAGCACCACTTCTTTCCACATCAGGACATCAATCAGAATTGATGTGCAAATGGCCACCGGCAGATGCTTGTTAAAAATCAATGACTTTTGGGGGTTTTTATATCTTTTCACTTTTTTTTTTTCTCCAGTCTTTAGCAGCTTTCTAATTTAGATGACAAAAAGTAAATAGGAAATCTTTTAATTTTAGGGCTACATGTCCATGATCCTCACTGTTAAAGAACAGCTCATCCCCCACATCTCTGAATACCAAAATAATTTTATTTAAGTGTCTCCTTGTGAGAAGCTGTAAGAGTGTTACCTAACATAATCTGTGAAATTGCATCCAGAAACTGCCTAAATTTTTAATTTCTTTTTTTTCTTCTTCTTCTTTTTTTTTTTTTTTGGTCCACCGTTGTATATATATTATTAAACTGCCATGGAACATTTGGTCGAGTATTAAGATTATATTTACATTCCATCAATGAACTGTGGCCTCAGTCAAGGATAAGGGCTGGAGGATAATTCTTTTGCAACCTTCTTTGTTTTTGTTAAATAGTAATTTTTATGTGTTTGGTCACTGTTTCTTCTGGGATATAGGGGATATAGGTTAAGATAAAGATTATTTGCAAGTGAATGAGTCCTCCATCCTACAATCACCTGTACAGGTGACTAAATCCACACATTTGCTTTAGAAAATTGAGGTTCCCGGGTGTTACACTTCTGTAACTTCAGCCTCATATTTGATTCTGTTCTTTGATTACCTTCTTGTCTCATGTCATAGTGATAAAATGGCAATCAGGCACTTCTGCTTTTATATTTACAGTAACTTTTGAGTGATCATATGGGGACTCACACAGGAAAGCATAACCTACTTTGAACCTCCTACCCCTTCCTCATGTATGGCTTAAAATAAGTAGGCACAGTTATCAAACTCTTGTCAGGACTTGTAACTTGTCTGCAATAACAAGGTTAACCAGCAATAGCAGTCTATGCTCTGTGGTTGCGTGCCAGTAAAACACTGACAAACTGAAAACTGTAATGAGAATAAACATATTTTGAATATACCAAGCACACCGACACTTTTACATTAGGAATTGCAGTCATGGTAGGTTCCCTTGTTCTAACCAACCCCTGCCCTTTGAAATAAGGCCCCGTTTTAAACTTATTATGTGCTCTAAAGCAGAGGTAGTAAATGTGCCCCATGTGCCATAACCCTAGGTTTTCAAGACATGGTCTAAAATAATTTGCCTGCTTGGTGTATTCCTACCTCCCCCAGTAAAAAAGATTGAAAGTTTATAACAGGAATCGTTTCATAAATGTAAATATAAATTGCCATAAACTTAACAGAGTTATAATTTATAGGTAATCAGAATCTTCAAGAAAAAATTGTTCTATTATTTTTCTCTGGGTTTCTTTTAGTATTTTTTTTACTGCAGATACCATTTGACATGTGCTGATTAATAAAAGAAATACTGAAAATAATTTTTCAGCAATGCATTCTCCTAAAACGAGCTCAGTAATGTTCTGCAATTCATGCAGATGACTTTATGGACAGAGAAATGTGACTTCCTGGTTTGAGTGTAAAGCATACATACACGTGAAATGTGAAACGGTGGATTACTAGTCCAGGACTACTACTTACAGGTCCGAATTTGACATTTGCATGTAAAACGAGAGTGAAAAGAATTGTCTGCTTGCTCTCCGCTGCTCGTATTGTTTTGGAGCGTGGAGCAGCGCATTCGCAGGCAGTGAGTGCAGTGGGCAGCCCTGGCAGTGAGACGCACAGCTCTAAGCAAGCAGGTGTGTCGCAGTCAGACGCGAGCTACCTTGGCAGCGCTGTGCAGAGAAGTTTGTGCAGTGATTGCCAGCACTGGCTGGAGCAGTCATTATCTTTCTGCTTTGCGTGAGCATTCTCAATGTCTGTTTAATTTCCCGCTCCTTCCTACCCCTCCAACAGGTGAGTTTTAGCCTGTATCCATGGGGACATGTCAGACAGGAGAACAACGGCAGGTTAGGAAGGAAACTTTGGACTCCTGAGTAACTCAGGTAACACGGAGCGATGCTGTCAGTGTCTGGAAATAAAAGCAAGTGATTTTGAGTCTCCAAAGCTGTTTGTGTTGTGGAGAATCTGCTCCCAGCCGAGCCCTGGCATCCATACAGGACCTGACAGGCTGCCTTGTGGGTGTCCCAGGCAGCCCAAGGTCTATGGCACTAGCCTTTGTTGTCACTCAGATTTGGGGATCAGGTTGTCAAAAAGGCAAAGGAAGGAGGTGGGGCCACAGACCTATTATCCTACCTTATCAGCCTATGGAGCGGGGCCAGTACCTGAGGGAAGAGTGTGGAGCATGATTGCTCACCTCCCATGGAGAGAGGGTGCATGCCTTGAGACTGTAGCTGGGTGGTTTTACTAGCCTGCCAAAAATTCAGAAATTTCCCTCTTTGTATCAGGATGAAACAAGTGTTCCACGGTGACTCTGGAGAAGCCAGTAACCTAGGGGTTAGGACACTCACCTGGAAGACAGAAATCCATGCTGGAAGCCCTGAGTTTTCTTCATTCAAATCAGACATTGGAACCTGCCAGAGGCCACCATGTACAACCGATGTTTTCATCACCCTCTTCACCACACTAGCATTTTTTAAAAGGGTGGGATTTTCCCTGCCTCTCTGCATAAATCTCTCCTCCACCCTTTGTGAATTGTATGGCCACCAGAAGAGAGGCCATGTAGAAGAGGTGAGAGACACCAGCCTGGATTAAAACAGTCTGAAGCTGCGGGCTCAAGCATCAGACAAAGTTTTGTCACTGTCTCACTTCAATAAAGTTTCCTCCTGAGGAAGGGCAGATGATAGCAGGGGAAAAAGGACCGCACCGTTACTCAAAAGTAGATTCAATCTCATCGTAGTCTTGATGGCAGGGGCGATGCTTCACTAATGTTGAGGAAAGGACATGCAAGGGTGCTTGCCTCTGTAAATGCTTTCTGAGGGCTGTAATCACATTGTCTAACTTCATCACCCTGAACTAGCTGATGCAAGTGCCTACCTATTCCTGTGGCCTATACAGAGAAACTAGGCTCTCAGAACAGTTGCCTGAATGTATGAAAGTCTAGTGATATTAGAGATACCCTTGTGTCACTTGCCCAGTCTGCAGCTGCTGCAGCAGAGGGGCACAGCTCTCCTGTAGTGCCTGTGTTATATCTGTCACTCTTGGACTGACATCTTGGCTACCCTGAATTATTCCAAGTGCTTGATGCTTAATTCCAAACAAATTAATTGAATCCTGGGCTCCTGATTTTAATTACCTTAAATTGCAACTGGTCTAGATACCTGGAGTAAACCATGCCTGTATAGGTGGTACATACACCGCTCCTCTGTTTCCCTGGGGTCTGAGCAGATCAGCTGCGAGCCTTAACCCTGTGGTTTTGACACCCTTGGGGAAGGCACAAACTTGGTTTGGAAAGCTCATTAGGAGCTCCTATCAACACTGGGCTCTGCCAGCGGAGGTCAGATAGTGCAATTATATCATGTTTCCATCCAAAATCTTCTTACTCTCCTGTTTTATTGTTTCATTTATCCCTGGTGATTGATGACTAGCCTCATCTGTGATTCTGGGCTGAAGCTTACATTAATGCAATTTCTTGGATCACCTTCAGATTTGGCTTCTTCAATAGAAATACCGTATTTGCTCCTTTTCCAGTCAACACACTTAACTGCTTTCCATTTCAGTAATTTACAGATTCAGATGTCTCTTAGAAAATACTAAATAAAACAGATAAAAGTGTTGAAGTAACAGTATTAATTTACTCTTTTCACCTTCCAAGGTGTTAAGGATACAATGTTCCAGAATAATTTTCTTTGAGTGAGCTGAGGTTTGAGCTTTTATCCCAGGAACAATTCTGATAAGAAAACTGAATCGTTTTAACTATAGGTTCTGTCAGGTCACGTGCCATGTTGATGTGTTTGCCATACATGCAATCTTCATTGCAGCTAAAGAAATTTGTTTTCAGTGATTCTCTGCTTTTCTACACTACTGCCTTGGCTACTCTTAGTAGCCAAGCTAAGGGTAAACTTGTGCTGCAGACAGCAGTATCACATGAAGCTGTGCAATAATGCAGAGCTTCATGAAGGTTAATATATCTACCAAACAGACTTTGGCTGAGATAGCCAATAGCCATTGTCTCCTATTCAGTTTTATGTGATTTAGTCCAAACCAACTGTCAGTCACAGTAGGGGCTGTGTTACTAAACTATCAGTGCACTGTCAAGCAAAAAATGCTTCAGGTGCATGGCAAAGTGGTACCCACTCAGCTCTTTGCTATAATTACATAGATGTAACTAATGAGGGAAAAGGTGTTGTAAATCTTCATTTTAATCCAGTCTTTCACTGTCCTCTTGCCTTGCAACAAACTGTAATAATGGCCAGAAAAGGCTTGGAATCCAGATTAAAATAACAGGTGTTAAAGTGAAACATTTGAAAAAAAAAAATGAAGTCCAATAGTAAACTGAAATGAAAATTGAGCCCCTGTAAATTACCCCTTTATTTGATAATTTCTTCTTAACATTTCAGATTATATTAGCATTTTGTAAAGATTTTTGTTAAGTATGTATGTGGGGAAGAAATACTGCCAAAGCATATGCCAGATAGAGTTTAGTAAAATCATGTGCGTAGTCATGTTAAAATGAGAAATGTACTACCTAGCAGAGGCAAAGAGTTTGCAGAAGATACAAGTGCTCTAATCTCAGTTCAAATTTTTTTTTCAATTTAAATATTATTTTGTTCATCTTAGATTAGGTCTTAGAAGTTACGGCTGAGAACAAGACCCGCTTGAATATGCAAAGAGTAAAATGGCACTCTAAAAAACAAATTAGAGCTCAGCAGTAAATGATTGTCAAGTGACACTAACATTTTCAAAAGTTATATTTCTGTTCCTAAAAGGAACGAACAGTCATAATCTTAAACAGTGAAGTGCCTTAGTTACTATATTGCATCATAGCATTGCATTAGCTTTTCTCTGCTACTCTTTTAGCTCTGGTAGGCTTATAAAATTTCCTGCAGTGTAGAAGGCTTCAGTAAATCTGAGCTTATTTTCTGTCTGGAGAGACATTAAGCATTTTCCATTCTTCTTCTAAAATATCTCTCAAAAATAGTGGAGCTTCTCCAGCCACTAATTTTCTGTAGCCAAAGAAGTCCCAGTTACCTACTGTGCAGGAGAAGAAGCTCTAAAACGTAAACAGGCTAGTACCACACAACGCCAGCTGATCACGATGAAGCTGAAAGAAAGGGATGGTTGGAACAGTGCCTGCAAAAGGTTGCTTCAACTCAAGCAGAGGACAGAAAGTGGTCCAAGTAAGTGAGATAAATGGAGAAGCAGATAGAGAAAATTATGCAGAAGCTTCCTCAGCTGCAGGAATCAAAATGAAATTTCCTTGAATAACTGTTCTGCAACTGTGCTCTCTAATCCAGGAAACTACACTAGACTGAAAGCAGAAAGTTGCAACATTCAGGTTATGGGCTAAAACCCTCTTTGAGAAAGAAATTTTTATCAGAGCTCTGATAAGGTCCAAGTCAATGATTTTTTTCTGCTAATATCTGATTGCCTTGTCTTTTACAGACAACTCTTTAAGAGGGCATTTTAGCATAAATCCCACAACATGCATTTTGTTAAAGTAGCAGAATTACAATGCAACGTGTTATGCAAATAATCAAGCAACCAAAATGCCATTGCTACTTTACAGAAAGAACTGCCCCATGCTGTTCTACATCTTCTCTTCTGCATGAAATTGAGCACCAGCTCTTAAAGTTATCCCTGCAAAGCGTTTAGACAGACATTGATTATTAGGTAATCTGCTTATTCTCTTGTTCCCCGCTTCACTTGTACGAAATGCACACTTTTTTATTTCTCTTATTTAGTAGGTTTTTTTCAATAATCTATTTAAACTAGCTAGAGACAGTTTTAGCAAGCAGCAGTAATAGATAAGCAGGATAAATCTATCTTATGTTTGGTCTTGCAGGTTTTCTCGTTATTAGAGTTAGCTCTCACTTTCTTTCTCTTTCTAAAATAAGCAGTCTTGCCTTTTTTAGGTATCTTGCCAATATAGTTGTAAGATTAGGGTGTCAATTTTTACTTCTCACTCAAAATGTGATTTATTTGTTCTCCATGATCTTGAAATCATCTTCATAATGTTTAGTCCCCTGTGGCTGTAAAAAAAAAATCTATGAATTGAAAAAGGCATGACGCACCACTTTATAATGCTTATCTGTACCATTTTTCCCTTAAGACAATTAATCATTCTTGTCTTATTTATTGTAAATAAAATAAGCATAAAGAGGTCTCCAAGAGCTCTGCAAGAGTAATACTTCCGTCATAAGACAGTCAGAAGGGTTATTTTTACTTGGATCATTTAGGAATCTGGTTTATCTCACAGCCCAACACCTAGTTGTGTCAGTACCACCAAGAGGAGGCAAACTGTGAAGTGAGGAGTTAGGAGGAGGAAATAGAAAGTTTCTTCACTGTCAACTCCATTGTGTGATTAAACGACAACTTGCATCCCTCCCTAGTATTTTTGTACCAAATCTGTTCCCCAAAACAAGGAATGCTTTCCATAAAATGACCAGCTGAATTAACCAAGAGAGGCAGGTTAGAGCCTGGGCTCTACTTTCATTAACTTTCTCGCAGTCAGGACGCAGTCTCTACCACAGGTGATACTTTTTTCATAGCTCACCCCAAACATCTGCAAGGTCAGAAGATAAAGTTTTTCTCTGGTTACTGAGATAGTTCAACACATTGTAACTCTTTTTTTCTCTTTAACTTTTGGACATAAGAATAAGGAGGAAAGAAAAGCCTTCACTCTTGTGTTGCTTTGCAGTGTGGTTCTCAGAAAAGCATAATTTAATCCAACTCATCAGGTGTTGGTCACCCAGCCTAATTTTGATGTGGCCTCAGGGTTTCCACCTCTCAGAGGTCCTGATTTAATCACTATTTGTCCTTCACAGACATTTGGAGGAGAAATTTTACAGTAAAAGTCATAAGAATGGCTTAACTGACAACATGTATGGCAGCAGCGATGAGTATCACAGAACAAGCCACCTGCGAAAGAGCAGAAAATATCTGGTTATGGAACCTAGGTTTTTTTCACATAGTGGGCACAATGAGCTGGCTGTTACACTGCCTTTTTTCTGTTAGGTTGTTTCTTTTAAATTGTATACATGGCTCTGGGTACACAAAGTACTTTTACCATCACTGCTTATGGGAAGCACACACTATATTCCCTATAGAAGAAATAAGCATGTTTGCATTTAAAGGTCCTGTGGGATGGCTTTAAATGGAACTGTAAAATGTTGGAGAAACTTTAATTTCATCGATGCTGATGACACTTGAAACTTCTTGCATCAAATAATGATTCACAGGAAGATGGTGCTGTCTGTGTTTCTCCATGAAAAGAACGTGTAAGTATGCAAATAGTTCATTACTTTTAAAAAGCAGACTATCAGTTAATTTTGATAACTCACTGGCTCTTCACAAATATGACAACATTCAGGCATTTGCTTAATTTTCTGCAAGTATTTATAAGCCTGAATTTTTTTCAGCTTCTTTAAATCAATGAAGACCCTAACATATATTTTTAATGAAAAAACAAGGACTTCATTGTGTTGTACCACTACCACACTTTTCATTTCAAATCAAGCAACAATCAGACTCATGTGTGAATATTTCTTTGCTATTTGTATTACTGCCATTTTTTTATTCCTTCCTTATATAAGTGGAAATGAATGCTAGTGATTTAATGTTGAAATGGTATTACTGATCACTACAATACTGACAAGTGCAGGTCTACATCACCTAATCATTTTCCAAACCTAGTGGCTGTGATTCACCATGAAAATTATACAAACAGAATTTTTCCATAACAGCTTCCACAAGCTATCAACATTATCACAATGGCAACAAAACCAGCCAGATCTGTTCTGGCTCCTATCCCTATAATATACACATATGATATATATATACACACACAATTTGACATTTCCAGCATCATGCAATATAAGTGGCCCAACCGGATTCATGTTCTCCTGTGGCAGGTGAAATACATTGCACTAAATGTTCTGCATTTACTACCAACTGACAACACAGGGATATGAGAATATGCCATACAATGGAAAGAATATTATGCACTTTCTATATTCCCAAAAGACAGTGGAAAAGACAAGTGAGGAAACTTAGATCCTCAATGAATAGAGCAGGCCTCTGGGAATGTGATTTAAGCACCACCAAAAATGTGTACGACCCAAGTAATACAGGAAATAGGTGGGGATGAGAATATAGTTGTAGTCTGGTCAAGAAATAAACTCGATTGTGACAGAGCCATTACCTTGGGTGCGTAATTTCTCTTCCTCATAAAACTAACAAGGTCTTCTTTAACATGTTGTTGCAAGCAGCTTTGTGATTCCTTGCAGACTAAGATTATGCTGTGTGTCTGTTCCAGAGGTTATAGTTCTTTAGCAACCATGACTGAAATTTCATCCTGAACACATAGGTGTAGAAACATGTTTTTAATGATTTTACACCATGCACCTAAAAAAAATGTAATATGTGATGTTAAGGTTACAGTCGCTAATGATCATTTCTGCTTTTCATTGCCCTCTTTTATTCTGGTATGTCTCAAACTACAGCTTGGTCCCAGTCTACTCTAGTAAGGGTCTTTCCTTGGCATCAGAGGGGTTTAGATCAGTTGTGTCAGTCCCTCAAGATGAAGAGTCTAGCTTTGAATTTATCAGTCTGTGGTTTACACTGGTAGTGCTCAGTAAACTAGATGAGCTTGTTGTATCAGGGACAGCCCCTCATGAGTTCATGACTGTTCTTAACTGCACAGCAGAGACCTTGCTCAGATCACGGTTCTACGAATACGACAAGTGAAATTCAAACTCTGAAACCATGCAATTAATTTCCGTTCTGGAGAACTAAGAGAATCCAGCAAGAATGGATTCTTAAGTACTGAAGTGACCAACATTTCTGAAACACACAGCACAAAAGCTTTTGCTGAGTAAACTACAAACTTCCACGCTATTGCAGAATGACTGCCAGTTCCTGCCCCATAAAACCTAAAAGTAACTTTTTTCAAAGAGTTAATCAAAGTACACCACCAAGAATGAGTCATTTCAAGAATTACCATCAACGAACTCATCTGAACCCAGCCCAGATGCTGCCTGCAGCTTCAAGCAGATGCACCACTCTTTCTGGGCACTCTCCCATTCCTTGTTGTCCATCATAGTCTCTGGAAACAGGGGAGAGCAATGGCTTTAGTTGCAGGGAAGCATGCAAAAGGTTGACATCAAAGATGTGGTTTTCCTTTCTCAATGTGCTAATTCTCTTTTCACTTGTACAAACAGTGGTTGATATAAAGTTTGGCAGGCTTGTGCTTTTGGCTTGATTGACATTGTTCATGTCAGTTATGGATAGTTTCCCCCAAATGTATGTAATCTATTGTTAAGGGCCATGAATATCACGACGTAATAGTGCTTTTGTTTTGTTTATTTACAATATCTCTTTTTGTTCTGGTCTGTTGTTTTTTTTTTAATGAAAAGAAAATCTCTGTTCCCATAGATGAGCTGTAGTAACTTTCAATGGAAAGTAACCTTATGCCAGTAGATTCTTTTATGTCCTCACTTTAAAAGAAATGTGTTACAGAAAGAGCAGCAAACCCCACCTTTTATTACAAAGACAAGAAATTGTAGTTGATTCCTACAACAGAATAACAATTCTTCAATATTTGCACTATTCACCAGCAGTTCATTAGTGTAAAAACAGCGTATCCCACAAATCACACTATAACATTGCCAAAACCTTTTATAGTAAAACAGACTAAAGACAAAGGATTCATGCAAAGAGACAAGAATGTATCTCATACATTAGCCAGGGATTGTGAATCAAAATGATTCTAAGTAATTAAGTACATTTGAAAGTTTAAGTACAGTAAAAGAGAGCCAAGACAGTGTAAAATAATTTTGGGTTGAAGAAAGCACAAACCACACCAACCTACCCTAGGATTCAACCCAACCACTGTTTAAGGTACAGTACTAAGTAAATCCATAAAGCCAGCTACCATAGACACTCTCTTTGTTGAATGTTTTAATTAAGGAGATCCTGTCAAGGTATTTCTCACTATTTGGAAAATGTATACAAAACAACTAGAGAGGGGTGGATGCTTTTTACCTCATTACAAGCCCATTCAAAGAACATTTTTAATCATGAACTCTTAGAAGACTGTTGTTCTTTTTCAGGAGATGTTCACATAGCATAATGATATCTAACAATACAAGAAGGGAAGTAGAAGAGAAAAAAACAGCATGGGAAAACAAATATGAACATAATGTAGAGATAGTATATACAGAAGATCTGGATGGACTAGTAATAGCTTCTATCCACAGTCCAAAGAAATATCTGGCACATTATGTAGCTGTGTGTTTCTTCATTCCTGCTAAGTTATGATACAGTCCTAATTCCTACTTGGAAAAAAAAAGGTTTAAATTACCTCAAACAAAAGCCTGAAAAGTCAACCAAGCTCTGCAAAACCTGTGGGCCATAAGAACAACATAAGATGTGCACAGACATTGAGTTTGTTTAAGACTAATGATAATCCCTTGAGAAATGTAAACTGAAATTTGTTTGCCTACCAAAACAAGGGCTTTTTCTTGTCCCCCTTCCCATTCACAGACGCGGACATGTGTTGGCTTGTTACTGAGGTTTATGAATGTTGGCCTTTATTTCTATGAAATTAGCGTTATCAACTTTGACAAAATATAAAATTATATGTAAAACTGACAGCCTTGGAAAAAGCAATAGAAAGTTAAAGGAGATAAACACAGCGCTATGAAGTTGTGTTCTCTTAAATAGTTCCTTTACTCTTAAGGGCTACATAATTACACAAAGCCATATGTGTGTCTTTTTTTCTCTTTAATATATATTCCTGAAACTGGACAAGTGCTAATAGCACCACTCAGGAGAATGACATCTATCATACAGAAAGTTCTCATTATAGCTTACTTAATCAATTCAATGATGAAAAAAAAATCAGCTATAAATCAGAATCTCTAATTAATTTTTTAGCTGAACTTAAAATAATATTCTAAGGTCTGATCATAAAAGTGTGGGATTAGGCAAAAGCCAGCCACTCTAGGTGTCTTCTACTTTACCTGGAGACCTACATGATGAATTATACTGGTCATACGTACCACAGGACAGGTGGAATTTGAAAAATATATCACATAGCACATAAATCATATGATACAAACTAACACTCCATAGGTTATGGTTTTTAGTATTCTGGAATAAAGACTTCTTATGCCAATTGTTAGCTTTTTATGTTCTTCATTGGTCTTTTAATAACAAGGTATTTGATCTTTCTATCTAATTGTTTTCATGTTAATAGTTGCAAGGGGTTAGGAAAGCTCTTATTCTTAACTGTGCACATGGAAGGATGTATAGTTAAGACAACCCTGTAAAATCTACATGAGAAAGATGTGGCAGTAAAGAAACTCTCAGAAGAGCTGATGAGTTGGGCACAGTGCCACACTGATATAGCCACCCCATGCCAGCTTGCTGTGTCAGCCTGGGTGGTCGCCATACCTCAGAGACAGAAAATCTTCCTCAGAACCCCTTGCCTGAGGGTGGCGGGGGATTTTCTAGCTCCAGTGCTTTTATGGGCTCTGCCTCAACTATGTCAGCGTGTATCACAATCTTTTGGTCTCATGCAGGGAAACTGCTTTTTGCAGGCAGTGAGCTGAGGCTCTGTGGGGCTTACAGGGCTTCCTGAGAGTCACCAAGCAGGGACTTCAAGCCCACATCTCTGTGACACACAAAGGAATCATAGAATTTTTTTTCCTGTTTACAGTGACTCTGATGGTTCAACAATGGTGGAGACTAGGAGACATTTTGTCTTGGCAAAGCTGGCTGAAAGCTGCAGTGTCTCCTTTGCTCTCTTTCTTTCTTATTATTATAATGGCTCCATGAGGCAATGCAATTGATAAAAATATTTGGTGGACAATCACTTTTTTTTTGTTGTTTTAAAAGTATTTGTTCAGGCTGTGCTGTTCCAGTCTCTGCTTTACTAAGGAGCTCCACAAACACTTGCATAAGCATGACAGAGGGGCAGAGACCGATACGGTCTTTAAACCTCTGACAGTATGGGAGAGGTAGAAACATGTCAGGCTTGCTTTGTTTCTAAGGTAATATGTTGGAATAACAAGATCCTCTTGTTCTTGTTTAGCCATGCTGGCTGTTGCGTAGGGCAAGTTGGACGTGCAGGGGGAAGGAGAAACTTAATTTCTTCATCTTGTCCCTGCCTGCGTGGGAGGCTGAAGACCCTGGTGGGCAGTTTCTGCTTCCTCCTCGCTCCTGTGGCCAGTGGCAGGGTTGTACAGCTGGGAGGCAGTGACTCTTTCTTTTCTCACTAGACATAAATAAAATCTTGTCTACTGTGTGGAAGACTGGGTCCGTTTTGGCTGATTATGGTAGATTGGAGATGAGAAGGAAGGCCAAAGTGGACATTAATGTCAAAATTAAGAAGAGGAGGCTGAGGGGAGACCTCATTGCTCTCTACAACTNTGACTGATTCTATGAAAATAGGGAGTAACCAGCTGCTTAAATCATTCTCCTGTTTGAAGATACAATGTCTGCGGAAATCCTCTGTTAGCTGTGTGGTGTGTAGCCATCTATTTCACCCCAGTGCTGGAGAAGGTCTGGTGGGATACTGGACTGCAATACTAAAAAAGAGAATGAGGCATGATTCCCCATTTCTTTATGTTTTTCAATTCACCAAGTGAAGAACCAGGCTGCAAGCAACCAGGTGCCCTTGGGCGTGGATTGGTTTCTGTTTCCTTTCCATATGCTGCTGCTCCGGAGTTTGCGTGGTGGCCCCCACTGTGCCAAGAAATAAACAGCAAGAGATGAGCTCCAGGCACTTCTCTCCCTGTCCCATTCCTCTCAAGCCCTCCAAGTAACCACTGCTCCTTAGCGGTAAAAAAACCCAATGTCATCAATTCCCAAAGTAAGCTGTTGCAGCAAGTTAAACTCTTTTTGACTGAGCCATTCTTGAGGCGTTATTTCCCGTTAGAGTTAATATTTGCCAGCGTGACTGCTAGTAACTTTCCATGCAAAACACACCAGCTTTTTCACGCCTTTATTTTATTCAGTATGATTTTTTTTTCCAGTTAACAAATGGCTTTTCCTTTGCTTCGAATGGTCTTTTCTAAGTGGAGGTTAACCCTCTCCGTGCCCCTGACCGGGGCAGGAGGGCAGAGGGATGCTCTCCCCTCGCAGCCAGACCTGGGGCAGCCGGAGGTGCTCACACCTGCGGCGAGGAGGGACGGGGACAGGTACGCGCACTTCTGAGTGAGGGATTGTGCAAGGATGGGGCTTGTCCTGTCGCCTCCGGCTCTTGCCAGACTCCCCGTGCAAGCGGGGACCGCGACGGGATGGGGGTAGGGACGGAGAGAGCCGAGCAGCTGCTCGTGGGAGCAGGAGAGCAGGACTGGGGCTGGGCGATCGCCTCTCCCAGGGATGGAGAAGGAGCCAGGGGGATGGAGAAGGAGCAAGGGGGGGGAGCTGCCCCGGCTCCTCCTCGCCGTTCCGCTCTTGGACCGCGAGATGGCCCCGTGCTGGGGAGAGGCAGCGCCCGCTGGAACCCCGGGGGCCACGCCGGGTGAGAAAACAAATCCGTGTTTCTTGTTCTGTCACATTTTACAGGCGCTTGCTCATCCCCGGGTCAGACACACCCCTCCGGCAAACCTGAAAGCTGCGCTCGGGAAAAGAAAAAAAAAGGGAGCTGCCCCGGGAAGATTGAAGCTCGGGATCAGGCTGAAGAACTCCTGCCCCGCTGGGAGGTCACGGGTTGCTGCTCTCCTACTCCCCCCTCTATTTCAAGCGATGAAGTGGGCAGCTGCTTTTCCACGGCGAGTGTGTTTGCAGCTCGGTTTGAAAACTAGATGGGTATCGGTAGGAAATGGGTGGGGTGACTAAGTAGGTAAAGGTGAGAGAGACATTGCGAAGACTTCCAGAGCTTTAAAAGTTGGAGCACAAGTTCTTCCCCCCCCCCATTGCTCCTTTGAGGTTGGCTGTTTCTATAAAGAAAATTCTGCTCACATTACAAAAGGGGGATGTCAGGGGGTTTGACTGTCATTGAGGTTGAAATGAACTTTGTCACCCTGTTTAAATATTTAAGTCTCCAGACACAGGCAAATACATCACCAAGTGCTAAAAAAATATATTTAAAAATACAGCTGCCTTTGAGATTAAGCCTTCCTATTCCCAGTGTATCAGTTCACTTTGCTCAAGCAGCCCTGAAGTGTGAAGTATGGCAAGAAACTGTGGACTACAGAAGCAGCTCTGTTACCGGAACCTGCCTATTTCTGCATTTGTAGTAGTAATACTTTGGTTTAGACTAATAGTTTCAGTGACTATGTTGATTTCACTGATTTCCAAGAGGTTAAACATCATATTGATATACATGTGCATCAGTTTTCTTTAAGCATCCAGTCATACTGATGTCCTATTCTCTGAAATAGCTATTATTTTATTATAATTTCATACCATTTTTGCATACTGGAGGTATTTAGGGTGTTTTTTAGACTTTCTCTTAACAGTCTTACTTTCCTTGCACAGATACAGGATTTCCACTACCACATTGCTGCTTCGGTTGTATTAGAAGCGCTAATTTAACTTAGAAGTCAGGAAACGGTCTTCAAAACCTACTCTGTAACACATCCCTGCTTTAGATGGAATGTTAAGGAAAGTATTGGATGCACTTCAAAATAGAAGGTCATTACGTCATTTGTTTAGATTGATTTTGGTAAAATCATTGGTTGGAGAAATTGTAATCTGGTTCAGAACACCGGCAGAAACCAGTTTTATGTTATATTTTGTCTGAGGTGATCTCAAAGGACAATAGCTCGCTGGGCAGCTGTGAGTGTGGAAGGCTGAAGCAAGAAGCACTTGTGCTAGTGGGAGCCCTCAGTCATAATCTAAAGTCTTATCTTAAGGACAAACTGTACAAACACTATCAATCAACAGCATTTCCATTTAGGTTCACTCCTCCTTGTGGAGGTGGAGGGACTCATGATCATCACACTGTTTTACTCCCTTGTGGGCCTCGCAAAATGTTCTCTGTGAACCTGGAACTGGAAGCTGGAGTGGAAAAGGCTATAAAAAGCTGAAGTAGACCTCACCTCACACCTATCAGTGGAAATAACACCATAAAGGTAGCACAACCCAGCACAAACAGCAAACCTCCATTTTCCTGATGGTTTCTGAACCTCCAGCTCTGGCCCCGTGCAGATCTGGTTGTCATGGGTTTAACTGGAACATAAGCCACTTCCAGCTTCTAAGTGCAAGAAGGATGCAACGAAGTCCCACAGCTCATGAGAAGCAAGTCATTTATACATCCTTGCAGATTGCTTTGTACATTTCTTGAAGGCAGAAAATATACAGGACTGTTTGTTCACAAACATTTTGAGTAAATCCTCACATATCTCAAGGAAGAAACCACTCATGTTGTATTTCTAAAGTGCAGAACATATGTAGCACCTGCTGAGATAAATAGGGGCTGAAGATTCTCTGGGGTACTGAAAAAATTATCACTGCTGTTTCCCTACTACAGTTCTTTGTTGTATATGTGACTATATAAACCACACATCATATATTGACAGTTATGTCCTTCAGCTGTATGACATCATTTGTCACTTAATGTAAATTTGTTCAAGCTATACAAAAGCCAAAGCAGATCCTGTGTCTGAAATATGAGCTCCTAGTTAAGAAGGAAGATACTCCTACTGACTCACTCATAATTTTTTTTCTCTTATGCTCAAGCAAGTGAAAAATGAATGTGAAAACAGGACACAAGTTAAAACCTGCATAAAAATTTTAACCAAACTGTGCAAATCTATGTCCAGATCCCACCTCTCTGTCACAGGAGCAGTCAATTTATAAATATGCACTTTCAGTCAGCACAGTTAGATGGGATTCACTCAGTGTGACACTGGTGTGTTTGACCTGTGGTTCTCCTGTTGGTATGTGTCCATGTGTGGCAGCATGAACCCTATCTTCATGACATATATATTTGACCAATGGTTTAGGCAATCTAATGATATGTCGTGGGTATATTTGTTAAAGATTTGTCCTTTGAGAAGAAAGTAACTCATGTTTTTAGTCTTCTACTGACACTTGCAAAGACACCTGTTTGTCCATCCATCTTCTGGCTTGCTTCTGTTTCAGACTGTTTTATTGTAAAATATAGCTTTAGGGAAACATGGAGCATTGTATGTTGTGGGATATGTGGTGGGACATATGTTGCTGTTTAAGGCGATGAACCTGTGGTCCTCCTGTGCATATTGGACATGAATTCCATTCTAGCTGTGTGCGCTAGCTGCCAGCCAAGTTCTGTCTCCCACACTAACACATTTCTGCACTGAGAGAGATAGTTCGTTCACATCTGGAGAGTAGCTGATGCAAACCACCAGCTCGCAGAGGACAAAACCATTCCACACATAATTCAGACTAGATGTGGATTTGAAAATACAGGCTAAAATCTTGAGTATGGCCTTGTCTTCAGCAGGAAGCCAGTGAAGAAAAGAAGTGATGATGTGATGTTATTTGCAGCAGAGAAACAGCACTGATCTAAATCAACTTTCTTGAGATTAGCTTGGATACTTGAATGATATTTGTGAATTTTCATCATCAAATACACATGGAATACTGTCAGCAGGAATGTGTCCCTTATCCTCAGAGGGAAGAGAGCATTTTTGAAAACAAGGATGATTTGCGTGCAAGGAGAGAGATGTTTGAAGGAAGCATGAAACCGGGCCCATCTGTAGTCATCTGAGAGGAGATGTTTTGGGAAAAGGAGACACTCTTGTGTGGGTGGTGGGGATATCTTCAAAATCCTCTGATGAGGAATGTGGTATGTGATCACATCTGTGTCTCTGGATGATCTAATTAAAAATAGGAAACATTTGAGAGACGGCATATATGAGAAACTAAGAAAAGAGGGTAATGGGAAAAGAATTAGGATGATACAACAAGAGATACTCAAGTAGGAAAAGATATAGAAGAAAATTTAAGATTTTCTTGATAATTTAGATCCAATTATTTTGAATTGCGGAGTTAGTTTTCATGCATTTATTGGAACAAGAAGAAAGTAGAAAAATAGAAATTCCATGCTGAGCTCAGGAATCCTCATATGTAAGACAGCTGCGAACTGGGAAGGTATTTTCCAGTCCCAGCTCTGCAACATCACTGTGATATAGGCACAGACAACCTGAAAACAAGTTTTATTATCAACTTGGGTCACTGATGTAAACAGGAGTGATTGTATGTGCACATCTTTGTGTTTGTGTGGTGAGTATATAAGCAGGAGAGCACATACTGAATTGGCCTCATGTTTTCATAAAAGTTGTGTCACATAGCTTTGCACAGCCAAAGCACATGTGAACAGTGTTAAAAGTGAGTCTAAACCCCTTAACTTATTTTGCTTCATTGTTATTTGAATGTGTGTGGAAACAGCATACATTATGTACCGAACATTGGAAATGTAGGGTTTGTTTATGACATACCTTGCTGTAGTTTATTTGCAGAAACCACAGCTATCGATTTCTCAACTTAAGTCTATGAGTCCAATTTCTTAGTTAAAACAATTCACATTATCATAACATCTTATATTTTTTTTATTTTAAAAAAGAAATTTTGACAATTCTGTCTAAAGAATACATTTGGATTAAATCACAGACCATATATTTGATATTTGATAGAGTGTTCACGTGCTGCTGAGAATACATTGTCTCCTTTTAGACAATGGTGATTTTATCCTCAATAAGAAATTATGAGAGTGGAAACAGGGTACCGTACAGTGTGATGATATGGAACAGAGTACCATATAAGCTATTCCCTTTCTGATTTGATCCTGAGATGTGGGAAATTCAGTCAGTTTATTCAGTCAGTGACAAGGTGGATGTGGTGGATGTTTTGAATATGAACACTGTGAACAGATGTACATATCTATATCTGTTTCGTATACAGAGTGCCTGAGCAAGTGTAAAAAGTCCAAATCACTATTGCTATGGAAAAATCAAAGGAAAAATGTTCTTAAGAAAACCCAGCAGGAATAGAACCTGTTTTATTCAGGAAAACTCACTAAAGAATATAGGACTGACATTGTCAATAAATCTGAGGTGGAGGTCTATTAGTCAGAGAGTCTGGTGGCATGGAATGCATTTTGTGTCATGGACGTCAAAGATCCTGTGCTGCTCCAGCCACCTTCGTGGCTTCACTTGGTCTCTCTTCTTTTAAACCTAAGTATATGATTCTGAGCGGGGTCTGATCTTTACATGTTGCCTTTTCACAGCCCCAGGCTGTGAGAATTGTATCATCTGTAGTAGTAAGTTTTTGGTGAACATACAGTTGATAATATTGCCCTTACCCGTTGAATCCAGATTTGGGATGACCTGTTTGTCATTCTATATTTTATGCTTCTCTTGGCCAGGCTTTTTGCTTTGTTCACAAAGCTTAAAAATATATGGGAAGTGTTAAATAAATTGTACATTTACTTTCCAAGGAGATAAGATACAGTCTTTTTTACTTTTTTTGAAGCTTTACCTAAATAAAAGGACATCAAAGGGCATATATATTCTGTTGTTTATTTAGTTCTGTTATATGCTTTATAGCTTTGTCTGGTATTCAAAGACCTAAGCAACTTTACCAAGATCAATAAGAAGCAATGATCCATCCTTCAACCTTCCCCAGACTTCTCCCTCGTGGCGACTCCAGAGCTTTAACACTCCAGGTAGAGTATGTCTGGCTCCAGGTAGAGTCTATCAATATTTTTCATCTGATACAGTGTATGTATTTTCATATACACAAAAAAGGCAGGTTCAGCAGTAACAAACAACTCTGAGAATTAGATTGCATTTTATCAAATAATTTGTCAAAACCAAGCAAACAAAAATTAACTTTCCTTAATCGCCTGAAAATAAATTTGAAAACTTAGTTTTGTTTTTTTCATTGTAATGCTTTAAAATAAATACTGCATTTTTCTCATTTGAAATACTTTACATGTCTAATTTTCCTCAAAATGGATTTTCAAAAAGTAAAGAAACTCTCAAAATCACAATGAAATTTCTGCTTCAGTTTAAGTTAAGTATTTTGTGCAGTTAAGAAAGTTGTTAAAAAAGATTAGATTTGCTCGCCATTTTTCATTTTGTCTGAATGTCCTGTGAGTGGAAGCATTGATAATCACATAACTTTTGTTACTGACTGTTTACTTTAACACTATTGATGGAAAAAAGGCTTGTTTTCTTCTACTTAGAAGTCCTACATCCAATACTAGTGTTTATTTTCCAGGAATTTAGGTGGTCAGGTACATCTTTTGAAAGCACATGGAGCAGGTTAATACACAGAAGGCAGAGTACAGGTGGCATGTAAAACAAGCTCCCTTTGGTTTAGACAAGTCAAAAGATAGTAATTTAAAATAGAGAAATACCTACTGCTATTCCCTGTCTTAATTTCTTCTACACTTGTGAGTATTCTTTGGGATGCAGATAGACTCCACTCCTTCATTCCTAACTACTCTCACTGCCCTGTTGAATATTGCGGGGAGGATAGGGAATGCATGTTACGGTCAATACACAGTTTCTCTCTGCTGCTCCTTCCTTCTCACACTAGTCCCCTACTGCAGTGTAGGTCCTCTCAATGGGCAGCAATCCTTCAGGGCAAAACCTGTTCCTTTGTGGGCTCTCCGTGGACTGTAGTTGCTTCAAGAATATCCATCTGCTCTGGAGTGGTTCTCTCCTTGGGCTGCTGGGGAGTATCTGGTCTGGTGCCCGAAAAACTCTTCCTTCTTTTCTTTCTCCTCATTGTCTGATGTTGGTGTTTCCTCTGTTGTTTCCCACTCTTTTTATTTCCCTCCTCCTCTGCCTGTCCAGTGTTTCGTGCCCTTTCCTAAGTATTTTTACGCGGAGGTAATACAATGGTACCAAATCACCCCTTCGTGTTCCTTTCTAGGAAGCTGTAGGGACACTACAATGAATACTGGTAAAGCATGTGGTGACTCCAGCAACATCCAGACAGAGAAGCAGTGACAGAAGCATTTGTTGTACGTGACTGAGGTTTAAAAGACAACTCCACAGATCTAGGAAGGTTATTGGATACCAAAACCAGCTCATACTGAAAAATGCTTGTTCACTAATGGCAATAACAACCGTGTCACATGTTCACTACAGAGATGCCCAAGGACACTCACCTGTAGTGTATTAAAAAGGAAGAGACCCGAAATGTATTAATGCCTGGTAGATAAAATATTTAAACAGTTATAGCTAGATGGACTTCAGAGAGTAATCTGATATGCATGCATGCACTGTATGTTTTTATACTAGAGTTGGAGCATAAATGACCCCATTAAATCCTGCTATTTTCCTAATCCAATAAGCATTTAATCTCATTGCAAGTGTTGGAAAAAAATTATTCGTTTATACACTTGTTTTTGCCACACATTTGATGTCAACAAGGAGTGTGCCTTTAACTAATCAGTTAAAGCAGCTGATGATGAAGTAGTGAATGAGAATGTAGGACAGACTCTACTCTGCATTAACAACCACGAGGACAAGAGTGAAAAGTAAAAAATATTGTGGTTCTCAAGCTGCCTCAGCCTGTTACCTTACTTGTCCCTTACTCATTGCATTTTACAGCTGTGAATGAGTGGAAGGACTCCACCCTTTTTCATTACTCTTCAGTTCTCTTACCTCTTAAATGTCTGCCTTACTGAGTTGGGTGAAGAAGGCTGTGTAAAAGTCAGATCTCTGAGTTTTGCTGGTTGACAGTAACCTCCTAAAAGAGGAAACCTCATGATGATCGTTGCAAGGATAATCTTGCTCTTTTGTGCTGCTGCATGAGTTGTAATAGACACAGTCTATTCTGGTCACCAAGGATCTGTTTGATGGTTGGATATTTTTAAGTTTATTCAGGTCAATTCTGTAACACTCCTCCTCACTCCTGTTCGGAAACACTTCCTTCCCCTCTTTAGAAGCAATTCACGTGCATGCTGGCACTTAGGCTTGGCTTACTTTTCCACCCAGCAGTGTTGTACAACACTGGAATGGAAGTGGGTACCATGGAGGAGGATGGCACTGCCCCCCAACCAGGAGCCTTACTGCTACAGACCCCATGGTGCCACTTGTGAGAAGGGGTCATGGGAGTCACACCTTAGGTGAGCACAGGGAGGTAGAATAGAGGTTGGACTGTGGATTTTTTTAATTTCAACTTTCCACACTTCTGCATGTCTCTGTTACAGCTGAAGATGGAATTACTTGTTAGCAGAGATAAGTACTATCCTTTGCAGAAGAACAGGAAAAAAATGCTGCTTTTGTTGTCACGAAATGTGGTTTGGAAAATAATGCAAGTATTAAAGCTGCAGGTGAGAAAGGAAACATTTTAAAGATTAAGGAATACTTCAGGGTAGGTAAGTTTGAAGTTATTTTTAACATAGGTGTTTCTGTAATGGTACTATACTGTATGAGGAAACTTCACAGTTCTCCATGTCACTTACACTAGGTGTTACACCTTTGCAGAACGACGGCTTAGTAGCTTTGGCTGTAATGTGATAAGATTAGGAACACTTGCAAATTCTACTCCTGCTAAAGGTATTTCCCCTTTCACAGTCTGTAATTTTCACTTAAGTGTTTATTTCTGTGTTCTTATTTACAACCTTTCTTATAAAAGGGATAAACTTGATTTGGAATTTTGGGAGGCTACCTGCTAATTCTTAAGTAACTTCCACAAAAAAAAGTTAAGAATAGGAAATCAAGAGTGCATGCCCATTGAAAATAATGTGTCCCACAGTATGTTTATTAAGACACAATAACTGCAAGACTTCCTGCAGTCAGTCCATCAGTTCTATCATATATAATCAATAAATGTTTGAGACCGAAACCTTACCTTAGGTCTGAATTCCCCATCCCTCGCAGTGTTCGAGGCCAGTTTGGATGGACCTTGGGCAGCCTGGTCTAGTGGGAGGTGTCCCTGCCCATGGGAGGGGGTTGGAACTAGATAACCTTTAATGTCCCTTCCAACCCAAACCATTCTGTGTTTCTGTGAAATCAAGGGAAATACTTTGCTGCATCACATAGCTCCGTGTGCACAAGTATCAGTTGTCAGAACACAATGGTGTGAGCTAAGAATATTGAAGTGACACTGAAAACTGTTGAGAGACTCTGCTCAGGCCTTAATATTGTAAAATGCTTTTCAAACTTGCTTGTATTCTTTGTTGATGTAACTGACAAGTTTTCAGACAGAATAAGCAGATAGAAGACCAGTTTTGTGTCTTGGGTCAATGAGATAATTCCTCCGATGTCCTGGAAAATTTAAGTGAATTATATTATTCATAATGTGGTCTATGAATGTTTGCTCCTATTTTAGGATACTTAAATGGCCATTAAAAATAGGATGGAGGTTTAGAGACAGAGGGGCAACTATCATGTATCATTTAGGATAATTTAAGTCATATTTCTGAATGATAGCTCTCCTGTGTATGCGTATTTAGATCTGGGTAAATGGAAAATTTGGGTTTGCACCTTAAATTCTCTTATAGGTGCAGATCTAGATATTGCATAAGGCAAGAGTTGTCAGTATACATTACACAATTAAAAAAAATCAGTTATTAAATATTTGTGTTCTTTTGCAAGTATAAGAATCAGGAAGAAAATTATGAAAGCCTACATTGTGTGTGTGGATAGAAAAGCCTCGACACTAGCCTATTCAGAATAATTCCTCTCCATGGCTCTCCAAGGCTATTAGAGAGACTAGGTGTCAGATTCAGTATTAAAATGGAAAATGGAAAAAGTATTTGATTGATTGGTTAACCTACTGAAGAACACTGACTCATGTTAATAAGGTCAGTATTCTTTGTGTGGCCTTAGGAAATCAAGTCTGTATTTCCAACTCTGCCCTTCAGCTACTGGACGACCTTGAACACAAAGGATTGCCCAGTGCTTGAGTCTTCCCATTAAAAATGGCAGTAACATTTCCTCACCTTTGTAAACTCCATGAAAGCAGTTAGTAAAAAGAATTTCACAGGTGTTGAGTATTATTTTTACTACTGATCTATTATTGTGGTAGTTCTTGTAGGTTGTGAGAGAAGAAATTTCCTCTGCCACTGTGCAACTAAGAGGGAACTTGTAGCTGCTCTAGCTACAGGTAATCTGCAGAATGGTTTGATGTCAGATCAGCAATAGTTATAGATTTTCATGAGTCTTAAAAGCTGCTTCTGGATGACAGTAGCAGGGAAGACCATGAATATCCCAAGGAAAAAAATTGTGACAAACTTTGCTTGTAATTGGTTTACATCAGTCATAATGTCAGTGAAATACAAAGGTCAAGCAACTTATTTTAAAAAACCCTATGTGAATCTAAGATTAGCCTTGACATTTTCAACACCTCAGAAAATTAGGGGAAGGTCTGCAACCCTGAGGATTGTGGTCCCTTAGGCTGACTGGAGGAGAGATTATATTAAACATTTTGAGACCGGAACGATCCATTCTGTATTAGAGAAGATTTACAAGATCCTCAGAGTATACTTGAAACATCTGACAGAGAGAGAGTCTGTGGACTTTCTGCTTTCTTGGTAGGGATTCTCCAGGGCACTATCAGGGGATCAACTATTGTGATTGATGGAAAAATAAAGAAATTGAAGACGAAATGAAGACAAACTATAATGTGGACTTTTTCCTGCAGTCCCATGATATCTTCAGCATTAAGTGATTTTGGCAGATAATTTCTACTATGAAGCATGTGGATAGCCAGAAGGCTATTAAGAGAGAATGATGCTATAATATAAGCATGGAGGGTTCTTATAAAGTGTATCTTTTTCTCATTCAAAATATATGATGAAAAATGATGTGACCAGAGTGCTAACAAATTATAACGAAGTAAAAATGTTCCCCCTCTCTGTATGTAATAGTAAATCCCCTTTATTATCATAAGACACCATTGTCCCACCACACCCCTGCTACACATTTCCTATTTATAAAAATAATTTCAATTATATCTTGTAGCTCATCATGGCTAGCTCCATATGCAGGCTGACAATATGCTGGAGGTGATAATATGTTTGGTCAGTTAGACTAGTGTGTGGTAGATGCAAAATGCTTAAATGGGAATGCAGAATTCTGATGGAGCAAGCCCTCATATTTGCTCTGCGCGGACAAAAATGATCTCATCATGTGAAAGATGACAGGGGATAAAACTCCTCCTTACCTGCTGGTACAAACTAAATCTGAGTGAAGTGATGAATACACGCATAGAGCTAGATGAATTCTCTCTTTCTCCTAGCCGTGTATACAGCTTAGAGAGTCATCTTATTAGTTTGTCTTTCCCTAGTCTATGAATTATTTGTGAATAGATTTATCTTTTCTTTTTTTAATTTTTGTTACTTCGTAATTATGCGTGATTCATTAAATCTTTCTGAATAGTGACTGTGAACCTTTGGACTATGACAGGGCTGTCCTCTCTGTGGTTTTACTAGTCACCTCAGCAGCATGGTATTGCTCCCAGTCTCTGTCTGAACAATTACAAGCATAACACAAATATAAAGCTTCCAATTCTATCTTAAGAGGGCTTTGTATGCCCAAAGCATCTGTTTTTTTCCCATGCCTCCATAGGTTTAATAGAAGGCTTTCCTTCTCCCTGTTAACTGTATTGAGTTTCTATGCTTTAACTATGATCATTATGAGAATATACCATACCCAAGAGCATGTTCATTTTCCACTTCTTCATTTTTTTTTCTCATTTTGCCCAGGGAAAGAATACAAGAGCATTTTGCAGAGCTGTATGTGATACAGACTGCCATTCAAAATGCCATTTTACTAGTACTTATTTTAAACCTTGTTCTTCCAGGGCCAAATCAGGCAGACTTCAGCCTGTAACCAGTTCCTTTCAAGGTGTGTCTACTTGCATCTGTGCCAGTACTCTGGGAAGGAGGATTATGTGGTACTAGCTGCAGTAACGTCAATACTGGTGCCAATAATTTTATCTGCATTAAAGCCAGTAATTTGGCCTTGTATTTAAAAAGCAAAATCCAAAAGCCAATTCTTCTTCATGGCAGAGATGATGTCAATTACAGTACAGAAATGTTTTTAATGCCATTTTATGAGTTATTGTTACATGCTTTTTTCCTGTCACCGTTACAGAATATATGCTGAAAAAATACACGTATCAACATTAATGAACATATACCTTTTGAGTGCTTATTTGGAAATCCTAAATAGGGATAGTTCTGGATAATAAAAAATAGGCTTGTCTAAGACCTTACAGTTGCAGGTGAAGGAGGAATCTGGCTGATGCTGAGTGAATATTTCAGCACTCCCTTTGTTTAAACCAACCTTGCCTGCGCTATTCTGTGTATCCAGACTTCCAAGTCAACTTCACACACAATGAACACAAATACAAGTCTCAGAGAAATTGAAAAGGTTTATTCTGTTTGCATTCACAGAAGGAAAATGTTAGTGCATGCAGAGTTGGGATAGGTTCCTATCGTGACAGAACAAAACTGCCTTTTCAGCTAGTGGCTTACCATGGCAATCTGCTTCAAAGGAACAACTGTCATTTTTGATAAGGATAGTGAGAATTACTGTCGTCTGGAGAGATCACTATGCCTCTGGGTTGTATAGTGTATTGCAACAGAAGGATTTATTCTTTAAGAGATGAATAATAATTCCACTATGGTGTTTTGTTGCTGGTTTAGAAAAGACATAGTTTGTACCCTGTGTGACTAAAACACAGCTCTTTAGTTAGCTGTCTTCAAGTATAAACATGTGATATGGGGTTTGTTGTTTTTTTTTTTTGGTTTGGTTTGTTTTTTTTTTTAAATAGCAGGAACACAGGTAACAAAATAACCGGTTAGTGGAAACCATGGAAGGACAAGTGGATTTGGGGAGCATGTGTGCATGCTGCAAGCCTCCCTGCAGCCAAGCTCCAAAGCAGAAACTTACAGTCCTGCAGACGCTGCACAACCAAGCAAATTATTATGGAGAGTTTCTCTGTCTGAGCCAGTAAGAGCTGGGTGCTAAACTTGTTTCCGCTTGAAGTTGCTCTTTGCATACTTGTTAAGGCAGAATGTTCTACCTTTTCACCTCTGCAATACTGGGTGTGAAACATGAGCCTCTAGGTGTTTCCTGGCTGGCAAGAATTCAATGGTAATAAAATTACTAGTAGAATAAATGTTTCAGAGGCAGTTATCCTCTCTCACCTGTTTGTAATTTTTTATTAATTATTACAAATGTGTTTAAGTATACTACCTGATTTTAATCTGCTGTATTCCCAGGATTTACATATAAAGGTCTTTTTCCCACAGAATAATGAATAATCGCACATGTCAGGGTGTGGTGTTGAAATACTGAAGGTTGGTGATGCACCTACTAGTAAACGTTCATTTTTTAAAAGGCTGGATTCTATAAGCAGTTTGCTTTTTATGGCCCTGATCCAAAATTCTGTTGAAATCAGACTCTTTTTGAGTGAAAAACTACGGATCTTGTCCCAAATGTTCTTTTATGGGAAGCATTTGTAGTGCCATTCTTAACAATATGCCCAGCACTAGGCATGTGAACTGTGTAAGTAGAAATTTTACTTTTCCCAAAGCTCTTGCTCACTTTTATGCATTCTTCGCACAAGCAAACAGCAGGTGGCTTACATGAATAGTGGGGTTAATGAGACTACTTAAGTGAGCAACTCTTTATCAGAGCAAGAGTGAAAAATAACCACAAACTGTTCCTCAATATCAGAGAATTTAGGCCCTGCCAGATAGCGCTGAGAACTATAAAGATCAATATTATTAGATATGACTGACATAGTGATGACGGGGGGGAAGAGAGATGGTTGTTCCAAGAGCACCACAGAAAATGAGATCCAATGCTATTGCTTAATCCCTGAACTGAATAAATTTCTTTCTTTTCCCATGTGACATCATCCCCTAGGTGCAGCGAAGCCACAGGGAAAGGTGCATGATGCTTAGCCAGCCAAATAGGTGAAGGGTGAAGGAGCCAAACTGCACTTCCCCTTCACAGAGACCCTAAACTTGTCCTTGCTTTCCTTCTCTTTCCACTTTCAGTTCTCAGCTGTTAAATAGGAATATAGAATACAATTGTGTAGACTCTCTTTCCTAACCAAAAAAGGAAACAAACAAAAAAACCATCCTGAACTCCACTTGAACAGGGCTGAACTTGAGTTTTTTACATCTTACTTTCAGTATAATTTACCTCAAAAATAGTAAGGCCTAATAAGATGATAAACTATTTGTATTAGGAAGTGGATCACGTGGATAATCTCTGTGATTTCTCATTATGTCATCTTTGCTCCAGTCAGCATGTTACCTCTGACTGCTGCCAAATAGGATGAAATAGGATACCGATAGGAGGATGAAAACGGACTATTTTCTATGGCTTCATGTTTTGTTCTGCATTTTACTTCTTCTCCCATTTCTACATTGCTGATTTGACAAAACTCAAGCAGCAGAAATACCAATGTATTGCAAGAAGTAAATTTACCCTGGCTTTATAGTGTTTGTGAAGGAAAGTTTGTAACTAACCAAAGTTTTGACAAAATTTGAAAAGACTGAATTTTGAATATTGATGTGTCCCAAACTGCAGCTACACAGTTGGGTGCCAGTGTTATCTGGGCAAGTGTCAGGCAGGATTTCACAGCATACTGGCTGCTCAAAAAATACCTAAGTCTCTTGTCTAGAAGACAAGATTTATAAATATTATCAGTTAGTGCTTGAAAGTTAAGGAAGTCACAAAGACCCAGCAACAAAGCAATCCAACAGAAGGATCTTCTTCCCACTTTCAAACTCAAAAAGTGATTTTTCTGAAGCAAAAGTGGCATCAAATGCTTTTTTTTTAGATAAAAGATGCTACAAATAAGAAAGATCCTCCAGGAGTGTCTTTAAAGCATCTTTCAAAATTAGCAAGCACAAAAAGCCCATAGGTCAAGAATCAGGTCCTCTCCTATAATCCACATTCACTCAGATAGTATTTCAAACTCAAGCTCCTGGAACTGACCTTCAAAAAGTCGTTTCTTTGTGAAATATATGTTATACTATTGTCACTACTCATCCACCTCTAAACACTTGGCATCAACCAAAGTTCAAAGGAATCAAACAATGGACTGACCCGTTGAAGAAGAAAAAAGGTAACAGCAGCACCAGGGCCAGTCTGAATGCTGGAAAATTATTTCTGAAGCAAAGGATATTGTGTGTCCAGTGATCTTCACAATTACTAAGTTTGAAATAAATTGTATTATAAAAAATAATATATTTATTGTGTATATTGTGTATTATATACATATATGTAAGCGTTTTGTTGCTAATGAGACTTACAGATTACTTGGTAATATAAGAATGAGTAGAAATTTTATCTGTAACAGTACCTCCTCCAGTTTTGTGCTTGAAAACAATTTCAACGCTTTATGAAGTGGAAATATACAACAAAGGTAACTTGTAAAAATTACTGACTCATGGAAGTGAACAGAGACCAAGAATGATTTCTGAATTTTATTTCTTGTATCCTTGTCATGTGAGCTGCTATTTCTTCTTAATGCACATCAATAAAACCTCCAAGTGACCTGAGTCTGGGGAAGCCCTAACAAAATTATCTGAAAAACCCACAGGCTTTTAACTTTCTATTAACAATGGTGACAGCTGCAATCTTCCGCACAATATCACATTTAAGTGTTTGATGGCTATTAATAAAAACTTGATGGGATTCTAGACACAATAGTTGTCATGTATGCAAAGTTGGAAAGCTTTGGATTAATATGGATTAATATGTCAAAGGTGGGGAGTGAAACCGAAAACGAAGAAAATTTATCATGAACACAATTATATTTTCTCTGCAACTTAAAAACATACTACAGTTATTGAGAAGTCACATTTATGAACATGTAAAGAAACCTAGATGAGAAAGGATAATTCCAAACTCCTGGCTGGGCAGGGTCTGGAGAATTTAGCCTTAGAAAGACCAGTCAGTCAAAACCAAAGCTATATGATTTATGTGCAGGTCTTGAAACGGGCACAAAGATTGCTACTGATCTCATTGACTTTCAAGTTACAGTAACTCAAGAATCTCACTTCACTACCACTGAAGCCATGAATTTTGTTAGAAGGTGTTTGTCAACCTTGTGGGCCTGTAGGCCTGTGGACTTGGAGCCATAGAAGAAAGAGCCCTGTCTTGACTAAGGGCCCTTTTATCCCCTACCACCATCAGAGAACTGTACTGGAGGCTTACTTGCTAGAATAAAGTTGGTGGATTTCTCCTGTATTGGCTGCTCTCCGCTATCCAACAGAAGGATTGCACTGCGGATAATAGAGCTGTGCTAGGAGGGTGAAACATGCTCAGCTTGTTGGGATGCTGTGTGAGAGCAGACCTTTGCTGGTAGAGGTCTTGGTAAGCATCTGTGCAAGGAGCCAAATTAAAACAGCTGGTTGGCTGCTCTTGGTCTTATCATTTTGTAGTCAATGGGTTCAAAGACTGGGGACCTAAATGTTCTCACAGTCTCACTCTTAACCAAACCTTGAGCTACAGAAGTGAATATAACTTGAAATATTCAGATAGATTACTGCTTGTCAAATACATATTCTGCTAATGAAGATGTTCTGGACAGAAACATCTAGAAAGCCCTGGAGACAAGTCCTTTTAAATCATGAGGTATTAATTTTAATTTTCCTGTTTTCTCTCTATGAAAAGTTGTTCAGATCCTGTGGGAATTTGATGAGGTTTATGGGCTTGACCCCAGTTCATTAATAATATGGACACTTAGGTTTCCATGAAAATCTGGTTCTTAATTATGTTTCTCAAGGGGGATTTAAAGGAAAATTTTTTTCAGTGATACAAATGGTATTTTGGTGCCTATATTCCCCACTGAGTAATACATTAGGACTATCCATCATTTATTGAGAAATTAATGGCTCCAAAGTATCAGAGGTGTAAATATCAAAAAAGATAAAGCTAAAGGGAGATGTAAGTTTTATGAATGTTGAGTAACTTCAGGTATAGAAAGTGCACTAATGTAATCCTGTGAAGGTGGACTAGGTGATTTAACTGAAACTGATCTGTTAAAAAAAAATAAATGTATATATAAAAAACCAATCAGAACTGGATTTTGCATAGAGGTTTAAATGCAGTATAAAGCTGCTGCGTTCAACAAAGTTGCTGAAGACTCATTTGGGTGTAAGTTGAATTGCAGTCTGGCTCTAAGAGTGACTTAACAGTGACTCAACATGCTGAATTGTTGCTCCAAATAGTAGCTATCAAAGGCATCTTGCCTTTGCGTAAATGACTAATATAATTAGCTTATAATATCACCATAGGCATTGGCAAAAGTAATCATCATTACTATCCATTGTGTTCACAACATCTGAACCATTCATTTTGAAGCCTGTGAAACAGAAACTTCTATCCATCTCAGGAGAACTTTGTTTTCACCCTCCACACGTTTTCTGCAGGGCCCTGTTTTCCATGCCTCCCCATCCTCCTGCCCATTCTTAAACTGCTTACAAAATGCAATTAGCATTGTTCCTGCTTTCTTCGTTTTCCTTTTTTTTTTTTAAAAACAAGGAATAATACAGAACTGGTGAAAAAATTTTTTTTTATATAAAAACAAATACAAAATTCCTTTGTACACAAAACGTTGTCCTGCTTGGTTAGTTCAGTTAAACATATGCTGAAATAGGCTCACAAAGCAGGTCCTATTTTGCTGTTAGTTTCATTCATACAATTCTGAAGTTGTATGAGTGTAACCAAGGTCAGAATTTAGTCCATTGTATGATTGAAACGAAAAAGAAAGTACTGGGAGAATGTAATGCTTCACTTTTCTAACAAAACAGATGTGTTTCCACTGTTAGGAAAATAAGGACATGACTTGAATGGGTTACCATCGCTATGATACTGAGATAACTAATCTGAGACTGAATGGTGCTCTTTTCCAAGAATGAACATAATGATTAATAGTATCATAGCAGCACTATTATTTTACTGTGTACTACTTTCTTTACGTTATTAGATGTTTGTGAATCTGTGGTTAACAACTTACCTTATTTGCTAATATACTCTCTAATTAAAGAACCCTTACTGTGAATTTTTATCTTTTTTGAATGTGCTTGGCTGTGGTGTTAAGGAAGGGCTTAATCCTTTTAGACAAAGACACTCTTGTTCTTAGGCCACTAAAATTTTTAAATCACCTCTAATTTAGGATTACTCAGCACATTGTAGGATTAAGCATAGTCACACCTTCGTGTTTCTGGTTTTAGTAATAAGTAGCATAGTAACTCCAGTAATAGCTGCAATAGTGCTTCTTCAAATATCTAAGTAGGAATTTAGCTCTATCAACTCTACCACTGTGGGCAGTAGAGCTACTTGTCTTTCTGTGGTTATCTACTGCCTACTGCCCTGGGTGGTGGTCTTTCACTTTGCTAGGGTTCAGTTCAGGTTGTAGGCTCACAGAAAACTAGCTATGTCTTTGGATAGATCACAAAAAGTAGATGTGATGAACTAGCTCATTGAGCTGTTTGTAAATCAGTCTGTCTGCGTGCAGTAAGCTGGGCATTTTGGGGATGTGCTGGGGTAGCTACACCAGCACGGTGTTGTCTTATATGTCCTGTGTTAGGCTTCCTGCATGCACCCAGATAAACTGTGTGTGAAATAGCTCCAGGTTGCCTTATTTCAAACCTTCTTTTATAGCTGTGTAAGCTGTTATCTACTTTGGATTGTCTTTTCTGTGGCAGATCTGGCCCCCTTCCCTCCTCTTTCAGTATATCTTTAGGCCTTTCTGGAAGGGAAATGGATGGCAGGAGAAACTGTTCTCAGATTAGTCCCTTTCCTAGATATCAATCGATCACTCACATTAAACTCTTGAGAGTAAACTCTGCACGTATCTTCCTGTCTTGCAGTAGTCTCCACAGCTAGAAGCTAAGTTTTATTTGTTTAAGGTCAGGAGATGTCCTCCTTTCCATTATTTATAGCACATGTGTTTTGATTAGACATACAGCCACTGAGGTGATGCTTTTTTTATTAATAATGCAAACACTGTACAGAATTATTGGTTTGTTTGTAATCTGGCATGATATTTTTTAAAAGGTCAAATCAAAAAGACAAAAAAAGTTTTGAAGTATTTTTGAAAGTTCAGAGAAATGACAAACAGGTAGATGCCCAATGCAAAGTTCATTTCTACAGAAAATAATGTCTGTTATTCCCTCCTACCCATCCAATCTCAAACACATGCACTTTTAAAAGAGTGTAAGTTAAGATGTATTCCTAGGTTATAGACACTTAAATGAAGACCTTACTTCCACACTTGCAAAATATTAACAATTTGCAATTTGAATGATTCTGAGAAGAGCTTTAAACAGTACTTTAAAGACCCTAAAGAAACCTCTGGATTTTTAAAAATTTAATTTTCTCTGTTGAAGCTTTAGAATACAGAACTTCCATACTTGTTTATTTTTGCTTTGAATCCTTGTTTCTTTTAAATAATAAAATATTAAAAGAATTCTGTGATTCTATCATTGAATAAAACAGTATTTAATTATTTGCCATGCAGTCCCACATCAGACTGTTGTCTGATGGTGGTAAGTCAGAAAAGCTAGGACTGAAGGATCCTACCAGTACTAGTCTTGCTTTGTGCTGAGAACTGCTGCAGCTCTGCTTCTGGCAGGCACATCCCAATGTCCCAAGACACCCAGCTATCCATATGCACTGATGATGAATAACTGAACTTAAAGCAACCTGAGTCAATGTCACTGAGAGATTGATTTAACTCTTAGTTTGAGTTGGGAAGTGGCGATTGAGATTCATATGCATAGGACAGACACAGTGTTAATCTTTTTTCCTCTTGAGCTGAATATTTGGATGCAAAATCTGATCCTACTGATGTGGAAGTGTAATGCATTAGTGTTTAAAAATGGCAACCACCAATAAGAAAACTAACACAGAGGAAAACTGTTTGGAGGTGTTTCATGATGGTTTCCACCAGGCAGGACATGCACAGTTCTTATATACAGAATGTCAGCATTTCCAAAGAGTAGAGAAAGATGAAAGATAAGGGATTATATTTTGTAGCTTCAAGGCATGTGAGCTTTGTGGATACTCATTTGCAGTTGGAGGGCCCAAGCAGTGCTATCTTTCCATCAGGTCTTGCTTTCCTCAGAGTTTTAGTGTCATGGCAGAAAACTGACAACATTAAGAGCATACCTATTTATGTGCCTTTTTTTAAAAAAAGAAGTAAATTAAACCCCTATTCCATATCAAGGTTTTTGCAATACCGTACACTATTTATGACTCTTACAATGCACAGATTTGAAACCTCCAAAACATATTTAAGAAGTGTACTGCTGTAGATTAATGCATTTGTAACATATTTTACTCAGATTTATCTCTGCTTATATGGAATGATGTATTTTTCCCCAAGAACAATACAGATAAAAGCTGAAGATTACAATTTGTATTAGAGTGGGTAAGCACAGATAAGGGTATTTTTCTTTGTGGAAGATGAAACAAGTAGAAGAAGAGCCTAAGAACAACAAAGATGCTCTTTCACAGTGGGGGATATATTTGATGACCTACAGTAAATACAATAAATGCCTGAAAGTGTTTTTAATACAAGTGTTGCTTTGTAGTAGGCACTTTGTAGCATGTGTTTGCTGTTCTCTTCCAACAAAAATACCAGGCTAGAGGAGAGCTGTATAAACACAAGATTAGGGAGATGATGAAAATATAATGTTGTCATTAGTCACTGTCAAAGTCATCAGTTGTTAGCAATGGGACACAAACTCCTCATTGATTTGTTTGCAATCACAGAATCATAGAATCACCAGGTTGGAAGAGACCCACCGGATCATCGTGTCCAACCATTCCCACGAAACTCTAAACCATGCCCCTCAGTATCTCATCCACGTGCACTTTAAACACCTCCGGGGAAGGCGAGTCAACCACCTCCCTGGGCAGACCGTTCCATTGCCTAATAACGCCTTCTGTGAAGAATATTTTCCTTATGTCAAGCCTGAACTTCCCCAGGCGGAGCTTGAGGCCATTCCCTCTTGTCCTGTCCCCTGTCACTAGGGAGAAGAGGCCAGCTCCCTCCTCTCCACAACCTCCCTTCAGGTAGTTGTAGAGAGCAATAAGGCCTCCCCTCAGCCTCCTCTTCTCCAGGTTAAACAATCCCAGCTCTCTCAGTCACTCCTCAATGCTTATGCTTAGGACTAATGTAAGCAACTGTCGTAGGTAAGTTGATTTGGGGAGCAAATGTTAGTTACCGAGTATATGTTATAATGGAATAGAACATTACAGGACAACACAGTATGGCAGAATTCTCCCAGTTAAAAACCAAATAGGACATCAAGTGTAAAGCGAGGGTGTGAACTGCAGAATGTGTTTCTCTTTCTGGGGTCATGTGGGAAGTTAAGACTAGAATATCTTACCAATAATTCAGAAATCCATTTTTGGTCTTGAAATCTATTTCTAGGGACCAGCTTGAAGACATTTCACCTTTGGCTGGAACAAGGGGCAATAAAAGCCAGCAGTAGAACTAGGTAGGTCTTGGAGAGCTTCCAAGCATCTTTCTTACTGATATAGGGTAGGTTTCCAGATGCTTTTCTTTACATTGTGGGATATTATGGATCAACACAAAGGAGACAGAAAGGAGCCTTTTAGTGCCTCCACCTGCAGGACATCTTATACCTCAACTCTGTGACAGTGCAACCTTCCTTCTGAAATCACTGGAGAGATACTGTTTGCTGGCAAGATACTTCCAGTTATGCAGAAGGAAGAACAGGGTGATGTGTCCAGACTCATAAGTAGCTGAAGGGCTGGATGGATCACAGCCTTGATTAAAAAAAAGAACAAAACCCAGAGAGCTTAAAATTTGAGGCACTGTATTTTTAGGATGCCCAGCTCTGGTAGCCATAAACTCATTATCAGGGCTCCAACCTGGTAGCTCTACATGCATATTGAAATACCAGCAAATGAGACCACTGGGGAATTTACTCCTTTCTGTTTGCACATATCTTTTAAAATGAATTCACCTATGACCTTTCTTCCTGCATCTCAGTCTTTGCTGCTGTGCTCATCACATCCAGACATGCTGCAATGATAAGGGACCTTGTGCCCGGTGTCTCCATACCTTCTCCCCATGACTCCTGGGAAGAAATTGAGGATCAGTTTTCTTTCAGGCTCATAGGAGATGGCAGAGTTAGAAAGAAGTTACCAACACTGAGAAGGGGGCAGAATGAAACTGAGAGAAGGTGGGAATAAATGCCTGGAAGCCTTTGGAGTAGTGGTTCCTTTCAACAACTCATTCTGCCTCTCTGCCTTCTGAAGCAGCAGCAGACTGTTAGGTATATCTTTTCTCTTTCCCTCCCCAAACAGGAGGTGAAACAGCCCTAGGGCAGCCTTTATTGATTATAGTGCTAAAAGGCAGCAGCCTGGTGGGATGAGTATAGCTGTGAAAAATGGGGAAGCGGCCAGGGGACTTTCTTCAGTGAGGGGAAACAGAACTGAGGTCTCGACAGGATTTTTGGATGTCTCCATGGAACATGTCACTTCAGTAAGCCACACCCTCCAGTGTGGGACCTTCACAAAAGTCTGTAAGTAATGCACAGTGAGAATTTATAATTTAAGTGTGATCACACGTTGGCCATGAACATAACAAAGATGTCACAAATTAATCTGCTTCTTAGTTTTTACTTCTGAAGCTAGCATTGTGTGAGAGAACATAAGACAATATTAGACCTGTAAGATACATTTTAAAAATGTAAGTAAATCTAAATTATAGTTTAAGTGTCCTTTTTTTAATGATTGGCTTCACAGTATAAAAATAACCATGGCTTTTACTAGTAGTCTGATAAAATCTTGCAATTTGTTTTCTAAATTTTAATGAGAACTAAATGGTTGCCAGCCAACAATCTTCATATTAATAATATTTAGTTTCTGATTTAAAAGGTGTGTTTCTTTTTTTCGACTAGATCTGATCAATGCCCACAATTCTGTTTGACAATGATTTTTTAAAAATGTTTCACATAAAATTGTCCATATTTTTGCTCAAATAATTTGGAAAAATTGTATCTGGTTCGTTCTCACATTAAGGAAGGCTTTTTCTCTGTTTTCTCACTTCTCTGTTTTTCCTGTCCTTTTGACAAATCCTGACTCAAGTGCTCCATTTAAAGGCTGTGAGCATCCCTGAGCATGGGAAGCATTCTGAGGCTGCCAATAAGCAGCAGAGTGCACAACCCTGCGACTGCTCCCTTCTCCACCCGCCCACAGTGCAGCACAGACTTCCAGGTTTCTCCAGAAGAAGTGTTGAGGCCCTGCCAGTTCTAGTCTGGGAGCTGGGTCTGCTTAGTACCTCTGAATACTAAGTTTTTTTTATCCAACAGTAATATGTGAGAAATTAAGCAATATAAATTTTATCTTGATCTTAATTCAGGCAACAGCAATACTCTCATTAACTTCAGTGGGACCACGATTATATCAAATATTATTTAAACTTTTATAATAGCATTAGATAATGGGTTTAGAATAATTAAGAATCTATTGAAGAAATTTAGCTTGGTGGTGGAAAGGCAAATTATGTCAAATGATTGGGAACTGTCATTTATGAATGTCTATTGAGATAGTCTTGTTTATTGAGGGAAGAAAACAAGGCTCGTAGGAATCTTTCAGGGGCAGTCTCTGAAGGTCTTTTCGGGACTGAGGAAGAGAAATGGGAATATTCAACAGATGTGTGAGGTCAGTATAGTGTTTTTCACCATCACACAGTAGTCAAGAATATCCAAAAATTATTTTTTTATTGGTAAAATGAGATCCTAGATTCAGTGTAGGCTGCTTCAATTAGGTTTGTGCACATACACAATATTGATGGGTCAAATAAGTAATTAATGGTGTTAATATATCAATTAGATTTCTAATAAATGTGTTGAAATTAGTCAGGGGAAAAAAATCTAATAATTAATTTGAAAACTGGTATGATGCTTAAATTGATTTGTGGCTAGGAAAATAAAAGAGTAATTAGTAAGGATCAAAAAACAATATTACCCTTCGAATGGAGAAGAAAATTAAACAGAAATGTGATTGAAATATATTTTTTTTATTCTTGTAAGAAGACTGGGAATGTCAACTATAGTAGAAACCTATTCTGTATTTTAAAAGAGCTATACTTACCCCACCCTTCTTCACTTCTCCTCGTGTGCATAGCTGTTATTCCTGTAGAAGGTCTTGCCAACTCAGTACGGAAACAAGTGGCTCTGTGTATGTGTGTTTTCTAGGTTTCCTCCTTAACCCAGAATGTTAACATTTTTAGCAGCACCTTTCCCAGTTTGCTGCTACAGTAAAATGATGATGAATTAATATAAAAGCTATAAATGCAGTCTTTTTTTAAAAAAGCATGTGCACTTCTACACAAAATGAGGGTATTACTCAAAGTGATCTCTGCTAGACTGCTCACTGGACAGGAGGTGAAAGAGAAGGGGCACTGCATGGAGACTCTATTACTTAAGAAAATGTGTGTGAGTTCTCTAATTTCTAGTGGAATTTGTTGAGATTTATGTGTATGTTCATTTTTTGAGTAAAATGCACTTGATGAATACACAGGTGGAGATGCAAGAGGCATGAACTTGTAAGGGTAAAAAATATAAAATTTCCATTGGGAAATTTCTTGACTTACCACAACAGTGCTACTGAGCATCACTTGATCAACTTCTGTGTTATTGAACAATGGTGCAATGCAATCATCAAGAAGGACACTTCTCTACCATCATTTAACCTTGCTTAACTCTTCCCCCCTCCCTGCCAATACAAAAAAAAGATTAAAAATGAATAGAAACAATCAAAACTGATCAACAAAAACCAAGATTCAGCTACCTTTTCCTTGCAAAAAGAAGTTATCGGTGTGATTTTGGAATAATACTGACAACTAATGGTCCCCCCAAAAAACTGACAGAGCTACACCTGCTTTAGCTGATAACCTAAAGCTTCGAATGAATGGCAGTGGTTTAAAGTACTTAAAACAAAAGGAAAATCCAAACAAATGCAAACTAACTTAATGTTTTTGAAAAATGTTATTAAGCAGAATGTAGACAAGTGTTACCTAACATTGCTTCAAAACTGCAGTATGAAAGCTGCCTCTTGGAAAGAAGAGATGTAGGTATTGGTGTAGAAATACTAAATAACTAGGAAGCTTCAGAAGAGTGGAATGTTGCTTATCAGATGACTGAGAATTCAGACTCTGGTTGTTCAACACACTTCAGGGAATCCAAGCAACCCTGAAAAGCTTTTCACTAAGAAATTCTCTTTCCTTGCATAGAAGCAGCTGTTCTCTCTTAATTTTACCATAAGTAAACTTCCTCACCAAACCCTTCTCCTCTTCCTAGATATGTCTGTTTTAATGAAACATGCAACAGTATTGCTGTTTGTGTTCTTTGCTGTATCAAAGTTTTCCTCATATTTATTCCAGGCCACTGCTGCTTGGCATGTTGTAACAAGCATGCTGGCTACAAGGATATGGTGTGTGTAGAAGACTTGTTGCTAGGTAAGCATATTTATAAGCACTTGTACAGAGTAGTAACTTGCTGTGGTCTGCAATTTTTTCATCTTTAAAGTACACTTAAAACTAGATCCCTGAACAATGGACCAATAAGTTGAAAAATACCTTTGGACTTCCTTAGACGAATGCACTAATCAAGCAGAGACAAAACCCCAAACAATTCAGTATTTCAAATAGCATATGTGAGTATGGTGTTCAATTATTTGTCATCTTTATACCATATATTTCTCATACAGATTCCACATTATCTTTGTTTTGTATGTGGGCACAATTTCAAAATATATACAAATACCATCTAAGACCAGCCAATGTTCTTATATACAGTTTGTGTGCTCTTGTAGTCCTGTACGTAGCAAAAAATGAAGAGTTTTCACTTTGTGTTTTGATGACATCAGTTGATGCTGATACACAAACAGTGATGCATTAGCGTGGTAATGTGCTTCACAAGTTGAATTACCAGTTGTTTAGCAAATATGGCTGCGGACGATTCATCTCCGCTTAACACATCTGGGAAAACAACAATGTCAAGAGAAAAAAATATTTTTAGGCCTCAAAGAGGATGCTACAAGTGATGTAGAGGAAAAAGACTAAAATCTTAATATGACCCCCAAAGCAAAAAAGCTTTACATGCTATCTGGGCAGAAGCCAGCCCATTGAATAAAACTGCCTCTGATGCAGCATGAATCAGTCCTTGACTGCTCTGTCACCATCCCTGGGCTGTGCAGAGTTTAAAGGACATATTCACCAGCAGTCCTCTCTCTACATTATGTGTCTTCTTTGGGCAGCTGAGTTGCAATGGGGTACTTAAAAGTCCAAGAAATACTCCTACATTTTATACAATGCAGACACCATTGTATGGTCCTCTATGGAGATAATAAAATAGACCATAGACAAAAGGTTACTTACCACCTGCAATGTGTATAATCGAAAGAAGGCAGAAATAGCCTGTGGGTACTGAAAAGTGGTACATCTAGCCCAACCGGCAGTGGCAAGAGGTGTTGTGCAGAGAAGCACCTAAGCCTGGCCTCTCTCCACAATCTGTCATGTTCCAGAGGGGTTGTGATCATTTTATTAGGGATTTTATGGGGCACATCCCCAGTTGATCTGGTTTTGTATCTGCTGATGGATCTGTTTTCTAGTTCACTATCCCCTGTGCAAGAAAGTACTTCTTTCCACCTGTTTTTAGCCCATTTCATACTGTTTTCACTATGTGCTCTTTGGTTCAGTACTGCAGGTCCTGGTGAAGCATAATTCTATGCTAACTCCTATCTAATAATTTCATGATTGTGAATCTCAGTTCCCTTTTAGACATATTCTTTCAAACTAGAGTGCCAATCCTTTCTGCTTTCTTTGTAAGGCTACACCCTCTCAATCATTTTACTCCTTGTGGTTTTCTTCTAATTCTAGTCTGTCTGCTGCTCTATTCTGTCTTAAGATGCACGGAACAAAACTGCAAGCATACTTAAAATATGAGTGAAACAAGCTTTTTCTAGTGGCAAAATTATTTTCTTTGTTTTGCTGTGACTATCTTTCCTAACAACACACAACATTTGGTGTCTGGTGTTACAGACTAAACCCACAATTTCACAGAGTCGTGTGTGAGGACTTTGGTAAAGTTTCAGTGAATATGAATCATAGAATCATAGAACATCCAGGTTGGAAGAGACCCACCAGATCATCGAGTCCAACCATTCTTATCAAACACTAAACTATGCCCCTCAGCACTTTGTCCACCTGTGCCTTAAACACTTCCAGGGAAGGTGAATCAACCACCTCCCTGGGAATTGTAACTACCTGTTCCCTGTGCAGAGTCAGGTAAGCAAAATTTTGGTTATTTTTCCCTTGATACATTACTTCACAGCAATCCATATTGAAGCTCACCTGTCCCTGAGTGTTATACTCATTCATTGCAACTTCTGGAGTTCCTTACTGTCAGTGTGGCATTTGACTATGTGAAAAAAAGCCTTGGCATTGTCTGTACACTGTATTTCCCAGATCGTTGACAAAGATGTTGACTAATAAATTTTCTGACACTGATCTCTAGGGGTTCTTGAATTTTATATTAACATGTCTTGCATACATTTAAAAATATATTTTATGACAAAATAGTTTTCATTTATTTTGTATTTATAATATTTCAGTCAGTATTAAGGTGCAATTCCACAGCCCATTAGGACTTCAAATGCTACTGCTTTCATTTACTTTTATAATATTTACAAGTACTTTGACTTTGTGGTCAATGTCATGGAAGCACAACATTGTCTTCTGTGAGAGGCCATCCACTTCTCTAGGTTCCAGGGCTAGCAAACAGACTAAGGAAATACTTAAAATTTGCAAATAAATTTGACTTTTTAACAAACTGAAAAAGCCAGGCATCTATCACCATCTCTTGGCTCGTGCATTACGTGATGTTCTCCTATCCTGGCAGCAGAAGTAAGAGTGAAGAGAGAATTTTTTATAGTGTCCCTTTTGCTTGGAGTTAGGAGGGCATCTTTCCACTTTGTTACTCGTTGACTGTCATTTACTTTGCAATTGCATCAAATGTGCTTTTAGAGCTGTTCTTCCTTGGAAAGTGTCAGTATGCAACTGACATCTCCAGAGCATGCCTCAATCAAGTGATTTATTGAGGCGACATATCATCCAAATAAGGTCTTTCAACCATGTTTTTATGCAAGAGTTGACTCCATCCAAAGAGAAGAAAATCTGAGTCACTGTTTATTTGTGTAATAAAAGGTATGTTAGGAAGCAAGATGCTCTTGAAACAGTAAGCATGTTTGCCTCCAGGTATGCTGGCATCCTTGCACCTTCTTTCACAAGCATGTTACTATGCTGACTAGACCTCCATACCTGGTAGCTAAGGTCTTGGTCTCCTTGACAACTAAACTTTTCAAAGATTACATGAAAAATGTTTTCTTTAGCCCTCAAGCTGTTTCAGTGCTTTAAAATGTCAGTGAAAAGATCCTTTAGCCCCAAGAGTAAGGAAGAGATGGTAATGGAGAGGGAATAGAATATTTAAAAACGTGTTTACAGAATAATTCAGCACCACAGGACAGCCCAGTAGGAATGCCTTCAAAAAGGGGAGATCTGAGTTCAAAATTATTAATAAAAGTATTTTGCTTCAGAAAACATAGGGCTTTTGGTGACAAAATGAAGCATTTCATTTTTAATTTACCTCCTTGAATTCAGCTAAGGTTGGTCGTAGGAATGCCATTTTAATATGATTTTTTTTGGCTTCTTACTGCATGATAAAATTCACAGAGAATGAACTTCAGCTTTGTCCTCTTATTGGCATTTTGTATTAAAAACATGGGGTTGTGTTAACCAGGAGTTGGAACTGCTGTTGGGGTAGGGTTGAGGGTACATTTCCCTTTATGGTATATTAATCTGGGTATTGCTGAAACAATGGATTAGCTGTAAGAAATGCCAGTACCTGTCTTTCATGATAAGCTCAATATCCCTATGCTCGCTGCTGTGAGCATTCACATGCAGGGATAACTCTTCCTGTAAGAACGGGCCTTTTCCTTAAGACTGACTTCTCACTTTGGACCTGAAATAAGACATTGCCAAGAGTGCAGGAGAGCAAAGAGTAAAATGTCAGTGGAACAAAGCTGTTCAGGAAGTGATCTTGGACAGGGGTGGGCTCTGGCCCAAACTGGCATTGTGGAGCAGGTCTCCTGATGAGAAGTGGAGCCTGTAGCACTGCCCGACGAGTCTTCCCACCCTAAGGAGTGATATGGGGAGGGGATGTGGAGAGAAGCAGCATGGCTCGTTTGTGTGCCTCAGAGGTGGAGGACACAAAAGCACACTGAGTCAAGAAAGGATGCTGCACTGAGGGACTAGCAGGCACCCCAACTTCAGTCTTCTCTTCTAGCGGGGCAAGCACACTGTCGAGGGAGCCTTGTGGCAGACTCTGTTTTATAAGTGGTTGCCAGTGCCTTAAATGACTTTCACCAGAACCTGTATTTACAGAGGTAATTAAGGAGGAGGTGGTGAGTAAATTGGTTGAACAATTTTTTTTTCCTGGGATTCAATATTTGGCATCTTGGAGAAGACCCAGTTGTCAATAATCAATAGAAGATCCGTCTGTGGGAACAATAACCTCATCTCATTAATTCTTTTCTATACTGACTTGTCTACTTGTTTATCTCAGATTGTCATTATAACTTTGTATCTTCATTTTGGTATTCTTCAAATGTTGGGAGTTCTGAAAGAAATGAAGTTCTTTGAGCTTTTTCAGATTAAGGGCCATGGTCTGAGACCAGGACACGTAAGAATGAGAAAGCAAATAATGCATGTGGATGATGGTGAATTTATTCATCTTCAGCATGATTTTTTGTTGTTTTTTTTTGTAATTTGTTTTCGTTGTTTGTTTGAATAGATCTTTCTTCAGTTAAAGTTTGTCTCATTCTGCACATATGATGCAGGTTGGTGTAATTTCATTGACAGTTGCTGTCAGTTGTCTGAAAGATGACTACTGTAATTTTTAACTAGTACATTGACTTCCTAACTCACCCAGCTACCATGACTCAGATAATGAAGTGCCACCCACTGGGTAAACAGTAAACCTTTGTGGGTCATATCGCACAATATTTGTGACTGACTGGTGTCAACTAATACTGTTATGAGAGAAGAGGTTGATTTTCAGTCAAGGTATCCTTCTTAGATGATTATTCATTTCACAGACCTTACTCTGATCAGACACCTATGGCAAACCTCAACATAATCATGATTCTCCAAGTTCCTGAATAAATTCTAAATTTCACTTTTCTATGCTATAGTAAGTCACTTCAGTTTGAACTGATATGTTGTGTATATTGCCCCCATTATGCAATTCTAGGTTCATAGCGATCTTTCCACAAAATCTGATTCAGTTCAGAACATTGCTGGAGTTGGTTTGACCATCATATCTGAGAGACTTGGACCCTATCATAATGAGCTGTAACAAAACGGAAAACTTCTGTGATCATTGGTGCCCCACACAAGCTGGTGACAGACTTGCTCCCTGTGAAATATTACAATATGTGTGATATCTTTGATAGCGGAGTGCAGATACCATACTGCGCCTATTCACCTCTGATCTGAAGCAGTGATTTGATTGACAGATATTTGCTGTCTGACACAGAAGCTGGGGATGCGTAGGACTACCCCAGTGAAAGGATTGCTGAGGAACTACCACCTATCAGTGCTTTGAGTGGATGGCCATGATTTTGTCAAATAAAGCTCTGGCTTCCTGCAGTGTTGTGTGGGTGACTAAGTCCTTCTTTAACTGTGGTTGAGAGCTAGTAGCCTTTGCATCTCAATAAATTATTTAAAGCATGCCTTTTCAGGGAGCACAAACTCATCTTACAGGGAGCTGAGAGCAGATCTCTTTCTGCAGTACGTACAGGTAAATCCTGTCCTATTCCTTGTCTTTCTAATCCTCTAGCAACATTCCAGCATTTTATTTAAAATATTTAGAGGAAGATGTTAGGCTAGGATGTTGCAGTATGTCTGGATGACACCCACATTTATTTTGGGAACTCAGGAACAACACAATTGGCATGTTCAACTTGTCCTCAAATGCCTCCACCATAATAACCTGTTTGCCAAGCTGGAAAAATGCAAATGTGATCAGACGGTTGTGGAATTTGTGGGCTATGAAATTGCCCTTGGGATGAACTGGGGAAGGTTCTTTGTGAGATTGCTGCTGTGGTTGGCTGGGCTTCCCTGGGGGATATGTGGAGGACATTGTGTCTGTGGTTCAGAGTCCTTTGGCAAATTTCCCACACATATACCCAAAAAAAGAAGATCACTCAGAGCCTATAGCAGTCTTATTAGTACCTCTGTGTAGGACAGAGAACACTTTTTCTTTAGATAATCTCAAAGCTCACACCCATAAACAACCAACTTTAATGGATTTTGCTGTTCACTTGTTTTTCCAGTGTTTTTCAAGTCTTTGTGCTGTAGAAGATCATCATGGGGTTTCTAGAGGGAAAATATGAATCAATATATGGTAGCTGAGATACTGTTGTCTAAAATACTGTCCTTGAAAAGGAGATACAGTCTCGGGTCTGGTGTTTTGGAACATTTTGTAAAAACATCTATAATATCTGAATGGTGAGACTATTTGATATCTAGGATACTCTGGGACAGGCAAGGGGTAGAGGGAAAAAGAATAATTATGTTTCCTTATGCTTTCTGCATTTCCACTTTTATTGCACTATTAATTCTGTAGATTTTTTTCTTCCACTTTGTATTTCCACTATCTTGTCTCTTCAGGAGCACTTCCTTGAAAAACCTTGACATTCACTGTTTTCTAGGACTTCACATCACATAAGCCCCCAACTAAGATTTTCCAGCTGTCCAGGAACAGTCAGACTCTACAACTGACTGGGAACTTGGGAAGATAAACCTTTCTCTTTTTTATTGTTTTACTTTCTATTTTGGTAACTTTGATATTCTGAGCGGAAGAAGATTGAGAACCCTTGAAGGAGGAGCAGCGTCATTCTGAATGTGACTGTATAAGAAGTTGCTCATGCTTCACATCAATTTACATATGGTTTAAAGTCTTCTGAAAGGGTTATGGAGTTTATCTGATAGAGACAGAGGGCAGAATTCTTCTGTGTCTGAATGGCCAATTGATTACATACAGAATTATACCAAATAATTCTTATTATGACTCATAACTCACCTATGGGGTTTCCCATGAGGCTTGACAATAGATTTATGTGGGTTGCTTTGCTTTACTTTTTACCTCTGGTTAGGGAGAGAAAAAAAAATAATTTCCCATCTATATTATTGTTTTCACAGAGATAGTTCTTGTATAGAACTACCATTAAAAACATGTTTCCAGTATATAAAAACCATCAGTTTTATATTGCTGCAACATAGAAAGCTAATATCGCTGTTCTATGTATCTGTCTTTCTCAATATATGCTGTGCAGCAAGGGACTCTGCCCCAGCTCCAGAAAACCTGTAAAACAAGGCCTATTACTGCTTATCTACAAACATTTCATGTCACTAAGAAATTCTCTGTCTGATTAGCACCCAAATATTAACTCCTTCACTGCTACTGGTACTAGAAACTTAGCTGTAGCAATTAAGTAATTTTGTGACTGGCATTTTGATCCTCAATAAAGGCATTGTTCTCCTTGGAATTCTCTGTCTTATTAATTTGCTTGACACACCTTAAGCTTTTCATTAACTCAAGCAACTTTGTTGCCTTTTGGTGAAGTGATAATAAAAGCATAGATAAAGTGACTCAGCTAAAACGCGATTATTGTTTCTTCTGTATCTTTAATCAATAACGTTTATCTCTGAAATATAATCACATAAGAGACTCTGTAAATAACTAGTGGATGGGTATGGCTCCTTTTAATATCAATGGGTCATCTAAGAGTTGTCAACGAGAGAATAATACTCACCAAATACAACAGTAAAAGTCTGGGAATATACTTGTGTTTCTCAGTCTATCTGTTTCTCTACCTCACTATTGCTCACTGTAGATTAGATTATAACTTTTTGCCTTGTTGGAGGTACATTGGAGCTGCAATACTATAAAAACCTTCAGGACACATTTCCTGTGTCCTTACTTTCACTAGGAAAATTGACACTGTTGTATATTTTTCTTATGCCACTGGCCAGCTTTGCTGAAGAGCCTATATGAATAGCCAGCCTACCTTCTGCTTTATTTTAAAATTTTCTTTTAAGTATAAAACCTGAAGAAAGTGTAACTGCTTTTTACACAATCTGTGTAAAGAGGAATTGGGAGTTTTCTTTCTAATCACTCTCTCATGAAAAGAATTTCATGGTGAATCTTCAGGGGCAGCATCAGACTTACCCTAAATAAGCTCTGGCTTAGAGTATGAAAGAGGAATCAACAATGCAGGTATAAGAACAAGCCTACATAACTGAAAAAGTGGACTCCTGTCCTCTCCCTCTCTCCCGAATTACGTCTTCTGAACAGAGAAGCTGAGGAATTGATACTCATTGTAAGTGTGCTCCAGAGCTCATTCTTCCACTATCTTTGTGACTTTGTCTGGTTTTGAAACTCATCTTGAGGGTGGGATTTGAATTGGAAAATCAAAACGTCCCTTCCACTCAAATTCTATTGAAGGCTTAAAACAATACATTGGGAACATGACATGTTTGTCTGAGATTAAGTTTTTGATTAAAACACAAGGATTCTTTAACTAAAGTTCACAGGATTCCAAACATTTAGTTACCTATAGATCTGTTTTACTCTTTTCTGTTGAAGTGATCATAAGGGATTCAGTCATTGAGAGGTTTGCCTCTCCTTCATGTGTCTCAACAGAATCTGAGAAGCTGTTAACTGCTGGAAGAAATCTTTATCTTGTATCAGAATTCTCCATAAAATATAGCTCACAAAATTTCCTAAGACTTTTTTTATATTAATAAAACCTACAAGTTTTCAAAGGGAAGGTGAAATGGAAAAGGCAATTGCTGCTGGAATTCAACAACTACAGAGAGAGATCCATGATCCCACCCTTGGCAGGTGCATGCTCTGTCCTCATAAAATTTTTAGCTTCTGTCTTCAGAGGTCTGCTAGTCTGTTTCTGAAGCTAATTGAAAAAATGCTCAAACTTACCTGTGAAGTTGTTACACCTACGTATAATAAACAGAACTACAATTAACTTTTCATAGTTTAAGCATCTCTTCCTCCTTGATCTGAGAGCATTCAAGCCAATGCTTCCTGTTCCCATTAAGCAGCAAAGAGGCACCAAGGTACAGGTAATTCCAGGGAAGAGAGGGATGTTTGCTGCCTCCCTTGTTTTCTTGTTCTGGGTCACATAGTGAGCCCGTGACTCAAAGTTGGAGCGGAACTGTAGTCCCTTGACCCTTACCTGCTTGCTCTGAACAGTACACAGTGGACAGATAGTTATAGATTAATATAAAGGGAAACAAAGTCGGGCAGTATATTGTCACTGCTCACGAATATCTGTATAGTACACAAACTTCATAACTAGAAGGTGGCCAGTGAAGATATTTTTACCATAAAGTGGCTGTTAAGATAACAAGAATATTACTGTTTTCTCCTGAAGTTTGCCTGTAGATCACCACTTCCCCTCATGTGTGAGTCAAGTGCACTGTGGACATGTGTGTATAACATGAAAGTTTACTTGAACATCCCTCCTCCCACTCTAGCTCCCCTGCCTCTGATCCTTTGATAGTTTGCTGCTTCTCCAACATTACGTACCCTGTCTTGGTTCTCCACCTGCTTCTTCCCTCTGTTCATCCTCTTGCCTGTGCCTTGTAATAGCTTTTCCCTCTGTGACCTCAGTCATGACCCTGTCTCTTACTTTGCTGCCTCTGCCTCTGCTTTTTTCTAGGTCTTCAGATAAAACTTGTTTCTAGCCCTAATCATACTATAAAACAAGTCCTTAGATAACTGACTCTTTCACTAGAATAGAGATTATTTTGGTGCTTGGTGACTTCTTGCAAATATTGTGAATACATAAGGTGTGTGTGTCTGTCAGAGATGCATTTGTTGAAGGGGAAATGAGCATTTTCTCCATCTTTAGAAAGTTCTTGTGCAATGCCTACTCTCCATTATCTTCAGTGGACACCACACAAACCAATGGCAACAGATAATGAAGCCGTTCTTTAGTTTTGGCCTGTTAAAGGTAATCATAATCACCTCCCTTGTTTGTGATAGTGGTCAGAGCTGTGAAGAAGCTTCTCATGGAGTGGTGCACAGGGAAAAGTGGATAGAGGCACCTTGTGATGCCTTCTGATTGCTGATGCATCCTTTTAAAGCAAGTCACACTTCTGTAGGTCAAGGCAAGCAGCTTCATGGGAGGAGGCTCAGGCTATGTCCAGAGGGCAATGAAGAGGTTAAAGTGGTTCTTCAAGCTCAGGGTGTGACCCACGGAGTGTCGTATTAACACATCTGATACCTGCATATTAGTATGAGCAGAACAAGTAAAAACCTGCTTTAGAGAAATTAAATTAAGCATTTGAAGGAAACATTTTAATAAAGAACTCATAAAAAAAAATCCTGATATTTTATTATCTATTTATTCCTTTCAGTCACTCAATTTTATTTTATCCTTCATAATTAAAAAGGAGACAAAATCAAGTCTTTAAATTGATCTGATGCCATGATTTTATGTAGACAATATTGGTAAAATGTAGGACTGACTGTCTATGTTACCAGTCTCTTTCTCTTCATTCAACTCAAAATATTTTTATACTGTCTTAGAGATGCTTATTAGCAGTCACAGAGTTATGTATGAGTGGCTTTGTTTAGGTAAGTAACAAGCTTGTGTGTGTGTCTATAAATGTTCCAGAACTCTGTTAAGAACAAAACCTTGAAGTAACACAAAAGGTCACCATTTCATCAAAACCCTTCCCGTGGTGAGTTACTGGTGTTACTGGATACGTGGTCCCAATGACATGAACAATGTAAGATAAAAGACCCAGAATGTAAATAGAGCCCTCAGGAAAGAGGATTTAATTTTCCACTCCCTTTACTGTGTTCATTCCACTACTGCATGGGTAGTGTATGCAGCTCAGGGCCTGGATGTTGACTGTACATACTAGTTATCCAGGGGAGTAACGCTTAGCAGACTTAGAAAACAGGGGAATTTAGTCCTGAAACCTTTTTGAAGATCCCACATGGCTTTCACTGAACCTCTCCTGCCCTTCTTGGAGCTATAACTACAGGTTAGACAGTGAGTTGGACACTGAATAGGCACACAGGGAAAGGCAGCAACGGCAACAGGAGAGGATGACTGAAAAGAGACTTTGTGGAGTTTCAGCCTCTCTGAACTGGGGTAATCGTGAAGTTACATCAATTTGCCATAGCTGAGAATCTGACCCAGATGATCAGAAATGCAAGCGGAACATGAGGACCCAAAGTTACTCTTCCTCTTCGTGCATGGTAGAGCACCTGGAAACAGACTGGATGATGAAGTCCTCGAAGCTGGTGGGAATCCTGCTGTCACTCTGCTGCCTCCTCAGCAGCACTGCAGCAAAGGCTTAGGGTACTCAGCCTCACATCACTCCAGCAGATTTGTTCAGGAACAAGATTGTTCTGTTTTGCAAAGTTAATATTAATCAAATGTTAATGAAAATACATAACAAATAATTATGACGAACATACCATCTGATTAAGATGAAAGAGGATGACAATTCTTGTGAATTTTTAATCTGAAAAAATAAAAAGCATTACATTAATAAGATTTAATTTTATCATTAAATATTTAAATATACTTTCCATAGTAGATTTAATTTTTGTTTAACATATTTTGGTTTTAAATGTTGCTAACTTTTTTATGAGGTTTGTCCATAAAATGCATCAACAGATATGTTTTTGTGAAGCAAGAATTTTAACATCATGTGTTCATTATATTGATCTCAATTTCAATTTTATTTATCTTTAAAACAAGCATATCCTTTTACAGTTTATTATAATTCAAAGTATCTCCATCTATAGCTAAATATTTAATAGCATTGCTAATGCATCATGCACAGGATATTTATTAATTAGAAAATATGAATTACTAGTTGTACATTTCAATAATTTGCATTTAAAATTAATGCTATATTTTTCCAGGAAATCACGATTAAGTTTAAGAATCTGACTTGAGTTGACCAAAATCAGGAAAGTAACACTGCACGCTGCAAACTTAACTGTCACCCCACTTCACTGTGACCAGTGAATGAAGAGGAATCTGAACAAGAGATAGCGCCACATGACAGACACAAACACACACCCTTCAATGCTTGTGCTGAGTCTGACTTCAGAAAAAAAGGAGACACAGAGGCAAAGTTTCAGCATCCCATTATACTTGATAAAGCCAAATAACAGTTTTATTGGGTAGATTTGACAGCATGGTTCTGCTATGTAGTCCTAGGGACAAGATTTACTTGGATAACTTTGTGTATTGAGCAACTTTAGGCAGCAGATGCTTTCCTGGGAAGGAGAGGTGGAGGGGGAAGGAAGGGCTGTCAGGTAGAAGCTGGAAAAGTGGGCAGAAGGGGGAGAAGAGCTGAGTGCCAAGAAGTATTTTTGCTAGTGCTCCAAGAAATCAATTACCAGGATTCAAATTTGGATTCTTCCGTCTTGTCACTTTTGGTGAATGTATGCTAGCTATCATGAGAATTGTTCCTCCAAGACCTTTGTTTAATAGGTAAGCAAGGTATTTAGGTCAGCTGTTAGATTGTGACTTTACCTTTGCTTCAAAAGTACAGTATGTGCCAAAACTCCCTTTTCTGTGAAATCAGATCTTTTTTCAAACTAAACTACTGTTTTTCATTTTTGTGGAGTTATTCTTTTCAACTGAAGTTTCCAGAAAGTCAGCAACTTCCTGATTTGTTAATTTGAGAAAATTCTACGTTTTCTAGAAGAAGAAATGTATGGCACTAAGAACAGCTTCTCAGTAAGGTCTGTTAAATACAAATAACCTTCCTGGAAATGTTTGTCAGGCAGACATAGACATGATAGACCAACACAAAGCTCTTTCTCTGAGGTATCAGTATGCTAGATTAATCTGAAATTTAAGTATAAATGCTACTGTATTGTTAAGCAAGATAGATATGAACTTGTCGATTAAGGGATAGGCTGAATATTTTTTAATCTCAGAGGTGGCTTAGTAAATGAAAAGATTAGAAGTGATACCAGTGCTTCCCAGCGTAGACATCTTCCCCCAGAAGATTTAAAAATGCTTTATAAAGTTTGCATTTTGTGAGTATTTACAGCTTTTATCTCTCAAACACTGTATAGTACTTTCTAGTGAAGCCACTAGCAGAGCCCTCTGTGTAAAAAAAAAGATTTTTTTTTTCTTTTGTTGTGTATTTATGGAATGTTATTGAGTACAACTGACCACAAATTGTTGTATGACTACATCAGGCTATTTGCAGTTACCACAGATATACCACAATATAAGTATGGGTGCATATTGTGTGCATGTGCTTATGTATGCATACATATGCATAGAGATACATCACACCACCGTAATCTCTGTGTGCACGTGTGTACTGAGCATATATAGTTAAATATGCTCATTTATATGACAACTTTCTGAAAAAGTTTTGTGGTAACAATCCTGTGTCTGATGGTCAACATTCTGGTCCCTCCCATAATTTTCTAATTACAGTAATAAAAGAAAAAAAAAGGCTTACACAGCCAGGAAGCAAAAGAGAAAAACCTCAGGTTGGTTACCACTTCACTTTTGTAGTGACTATTTGTTCACACGTACAAGCACACACATGCAGTTTCTGATAAAACGAGTTGTTTCTCAAAAGACAGGGAGAGAAAAAAGGGAGGCCTGGTGAAACCCTCAAGTTGCTCTTGAAATTACACCTATACCTGTTGTCGTTTTCAGGAAATCTACTTTGTTTAGTTGATAAACTTGTTTTGACTTTTCAGTGGAAACAGTTTGCTGGCACTACTTCCTTAACCGTAGGCCAAATTCTGATCTCAGTTTCATGTCACTCCCACTGCAGTCAACACAGGTTTGCTGTGTAAGACAGGACAGAGCCTTTCTGTTTACAATTATAAGAGCACTGAAAGGTATTTTGTCGTTATTACTGACTGAATTGCTAGAACTGCATCTGAAGATGTCTATTTTAGGCAGTATTCATACCACAGATACGGTTAGCCTTAAATTCTCAGAAATACTGAAATGCATAACCAGAAAAACAGGAGAGGAGGAATCAACTAAAGGGATTTCATTTTAGCTGAACACACTGTATGGCATCTTGATTTTATACTGGTGCACCAAAGTATTGACATGTAATGATTTTGGTGTAAATCACACGCTTTGATGTGCAGAAAAGTTATGGAGTATTTTACACGAAGTAGTAATATTAAGTAATTCTATTGAACTAATTACCAGTTAATCTGACATTTAATGAAATAAGTAACACTAAATGTGATGTGAGGGCAGCTTTTATGGACATAAACTTTAATCAGGAGTCAAAGGTGTCATTTTTGCTGATTGTGATGAACAAAGGATGATGACATTTGCTAAAGACTTCCTTGTCTTCATTATTTTAGGTTGAATAATAGCTCCTAGGCAAAGCAGGAAAAGCTGCCTGTGTTCTTAATGATAAGAAGAAGCTATGAGATTGAAAAACACTATTTCAGTGTCATTTTTTAATTCTAGCTACTTGCTGTTACTCAGTACACACCTCTTTTACAGGGTCCTGGTTTGCAACCCTACAACAGCTGCTGCTCTTTGGCCTTACATTAATGTGGGGTTCAGACTCATACTTGATGCTGAATTCATTGCCTGTTCCCAGCACCTGCTTTTGCCTCTTGGTCTAATTTGAATCAGGAGAGATGTAAAAGTTCCCCAGGCAACTGAGGTACAGATTTAGGGCTGTTTTGCCTTGAAGACAATACGGAAGCAGCTGACGCAGGCTGTTTGGCTCTGCAAATGCAAGCCCAAAGGCAGTATGGATCTGCGACTTGTGTTGGGTACACTTAATTTTGCTCTAGAGGTAAAATAGTTTCCTTAAGGGCCAGCTGATGCACACAGGACTGTTCTGTCCTTTCTTGAAAATAGCTGGTATTTCTATGTGGTATATTATCTGTAGAATGTGGTTCCAGTGCCCCACCTTTGGCTTGTGTCACTATTCAGAGCTTTCCTGATCTGTGTTTATGTACCCTTAGCATAAAATCAGAATGGTATGACATACATTTGTAAGAAAATGCTCATAGTTAGTATAGTTATAGGTGTTCCTACATTAGGTGTAAGAGTAAGTATTTGTGCCAGAGTCAGTCATATTATTTCATTTTCATGTTCCATACTCACAAGTTGGAGGAATTAATCCCAGTTATTCACAATAGATCCAGTATTGCTGTCTAAGGGGTGATGAAGTGGCAGAATAAAATTGGAATAAAGTTTTCAACAGGAAAAAAGGAATAGATTCTTTTTCTTTTTTTTTTTTTGTGAAAAGAGGGATTATTTTTCAGTCAGTGTTAAGTTACTGGCACAGTGGTGTGGAGAAACTCCTATGAAAACTGTCTGCACAAGCCCAGCCCAACTCACTGCTAGAAGTTATTAATTCTTTTAGAAATTTTTAGAAAGAAGATGCATAACTTGCTCAGACATATCCTTTCTGATGTTTTTGGAACATTCTGTACCACAAATATGGCCAGGAACAAACTACGAGTTACATCATTTAGAACTCTTTATTCCCAGATCAGGTTGAATTGGGCTCTAAATTACATTAATTCCTTCAGCAAGATTTCTAAGGTTTGGTTTGACCAGAAGTACATGCCTTAATAATAGTGATAAGCCCCTTTCTGCAACCAATTTGTAAATCTGAGTCAAAAATTTCCAGTCTAATACTACTGTTGTGCATGAAGTTATCGTGCCAGATTTGGCCATTCTTGTGCCATGTCATTCCTCCTGGAGATTCTAGCAGCTACCAGGCAAGAGGAACTCATGCCTCTTGAGAATGATGTGCTAACCCTCCTTGACATTGGTTTAGATATTGTGATAAAAGAGAAGGAAAAAATACTGACTGAACACATGGATTAGTGGCTGCTATTTTAGTCCCCTGGGGCCATTGCCAGCTGCCATTAAGTCAAAGTAGCCCTCAGGCTCTATTTGGTTTCATGATTTATGTTCTCTTGGTGCAGAGCCAGGTTACATTGGCTTGGTATAATAGATTCTACACATCTCCACTGTGAACAGAGGACTGTAAATATATGGTGGGACATACTGGTGCAATGGATCAACCTAATGTGTCCTCCATCAGCAACATCAATGTTCTTCATGAACCAGAGATTTTGCACATCCTCAGAGATGTCTTCCTCCCCATATAGATACTTCTCACTTTTGTGGACCTGCTTACTTACTGTTGGACAAAAACTTCTTTGGTACCCATTTATTTTAAGGAGTTAACTATGGGACTGGATATTTTCTACCCACTGGAAAAGTAGTTCATATCTGAATAAATATCTGAAAATGGCTTCTCACTGTTCAGGAAGTACAATCAATTTTAAATTAGGATTATGGAAACATCTGTGAAAATTCAAGTGTCATCTCAATTTGAGCTCATTCAGATCCTGTATTTTTTCTACTTCCCAAGCAGTGCATTTAAAATCTAACCCTAATTAACACACATAGTTTAATTATAGCCAACAAAATATTCTCCTAAAATTGTGTGTGCTGGTTGGGGGGTCGGGTAGGGAGGGAGGAGGCGAGGGGGAAACTAAACAAATGTTCACTGATTGTAAAAATCCTTGTTTTGTTAATAATATAAATCTTTAAAGACTTTAAACATACACTGAAGTTTGTCTCTCGTGAATCAAAGTGACATGAAAAGCACGAAGCAGGCACAGCACTCCTACTCCCTCTTTCTCCTTGCTCATTTCTTGGCAAGTTAAAAGTAACAAAGAAATTCTGCACTGGAATTTAAAACATACCTTTTTGAACGGATTTCCCCATAACTTATCACAAAATGATAATTGTGGATCTCATGGACAGACCTTGGGAAGATTTTGACATCCGAATGAAGCATCAGAAAATCTAGGGTGGTGTGCTACTGGGAACTATGTTGTGTGCCAGCAGAAGTCTTTGGCATTACTGGATGTTTTGAAGCCTTATGAGATTTTCAGCAATTCTAACTTTTGTTTAGCATAATGGATCGTTAGAAAACATCATTTGGGACTGTTTCAGAATGTTTTTATTCCTGAATCAGATCTCAGAGTGCAAAATAGATCACGTTAGGGATATTGTATACCTTTATGGGCGCTGCTCCATATCTCAAGACCTCTTTGTTCACTGGGTCTGGTTTGGGGAAAAGAGTCTCCTAGTCTGTGATTCTAGAACTTTACCCTGGAATCAGACCTTTTCCTGTTCTACTAAGTGTGCCTGGACTTCATAACCATAGAATCATAGAGTCTCGGAAACATTTGCATTGGAAGGGCTCTTTAAAGATTGTGCAGTCCAACCCCCCTGCAGTGAGTACGGACGTCTTCAACTGGATCAGGTTACTCAGAGCCTATCCAACCTGACTATGAATATTTGCAGGGATGGGGCTTCTTCCACTTCTCTGGGCAACCTGTTCCACTCTTCTACCATCCTTATTGTATAAAATTTCTTCCTTATATCTAGTCTAAATCTAACCTCATAAGTTTAAAATCATTACTCTTTGTTCTATCACAACAAGCCTTGGTAAAATGTTTGTCCCCATCATTCTTGTAGGTCATCTCTAGGTATTGAAAGGCTGCAATAAGGTCTTCCTGGAGTCTTCTCTTTTCCAGGCTGAGCAACCCTAACTCTTTCAACTTTTCTTCATGGGAGATTTTCCCCAAGCCTCTAATCATTTTTGCGCTCTTTTCTGGACCCACTCCAACAGATCCATGTCTTTCTTGTGCCGATGGCTCCAGGGCTGGACACAGTGCTCCATGTTTGGTCTCATCAGAGTGCAGTAGAAGGGTGTAATTACCTCCCTTGCCTTGCTGGCCATGCCTCTTTTGATGCAGCCCAGGGTGCGGTTAGCCTTCTGGGCTGCGAACATACATTGCTGGCTCATATCTTGCTTTTCATCTACCAGTACCCTCACATCCTTCTCTGCACAGTTGTTCTCAATCTCTTCATCTCCTAGTTGGTGTTGATACCAGGGCTGACTCAGGTACAGGACCTTGAACTTGGTGTTGTTGAACCTTATGAGGTCCCTAGGGACTCACTTCTCAAGCTTGTTCAGGACCCTCTGGATTGCATCCTTTCCTTCAGGCATGTCAACTACACCATTCAGCTTGGGGTTACCAGCAAACTTGCTGAGAGTGCACTCAATCCTGTTATGTCATTGATGAAAGTATTAAAGTCACCAGTCCAAGTATGGACCCCTTTGGGACACTACTTGTCACTTATCTCCTTCTGATATCAAGCCATTTACCACTGTACTCAGGATATGACTGTCCAACCAAGTCCTCATCCACTGAACAGTCCACCTGTCAAATTCATATCTCTACAATTTAGACAGAAGGATTGTGTGGGGGATCGTGTCAAAGGCCTTATAGAAGTTCAAGTAGATGACATCCATAGCTCTGCCTTTGTTCACTGATGTAGTCACTCCATCATAGAAGGCCGCTAGTTTGATCAGGAAGGAATTGCCCTTGGTGAAGCCGTAGTGACTGTTTCAAATCACCTCCTGCCTGCCATGTGCCTTAGCACAGCTTCTGCAAGGAACTGTTCCATGATCTTCCCAGGCTGAGAGGCTGTTCGCTCCCAGGGTCCCCTTTCTATCCTCTTTAAAAATGGGTGCAATGTTACCATTTCTGCAGTTACCAGACTCCAGACACCAGGGTGTCAAGCCTTTTCAGATATCACGGAGATAGGCTTGGTAACTATATCAGTTAGTTCCCTCAAGACTCTGGGATGCACCTCGTCAGGTCCCATAGACCTTGCTCATGTTCCTCAGGTGGTCACAAGCTTAATCTCCTCTTACAGTGAAAAGCACTTGGCTCACCCAAGTCTGTCCACTGGAGAGGTATGGGAAAAGAAGTTGCCAGAGAAGACTGAGGCAAAAAATTATCAAGTACCTCAGCCTTCTCCTTGTCTTTTGTATCTGTTTGCCAGTCATGTTTGTCAGAGAGGTAGGGTACACTTTCTTTGACCTTACTTTTCAGGCTAACATACCTGTAGAAGCCCTACTTATTATTCTTTGAATACCTTGCCAAGTTCAGCACCAGCCACACCTTGACCTTCCTGTCCACATCCCTACACAACCAGACAGCGTCTCTGTAGTCTTCCCAGGACAACTGCCCCTGCTTCCACTGTCTGTGCATTTCCTTCTTGTCCTTTAGTTTGACCAGCGAGTCTCCACTCAGCCATGCTGGTCTCTTGGCTTCCTTTCCTGTTTTATTACACCTAGGAATCGAAAGTTTTTGCAGTCTAGGGGAAGCACATTTAAAGATCTGCCAGGTGGTAATAGAGGATGGTAACTGTTCAGCTACTCTTGTTCTCCAAAACAGCATCTAATTTCCACAAACAACACCATGATGCTTGCACAGTCCTTCAAAGTTCTGTTCATGCTGAGGGTAAGATGTTTTGAGGGGATTTTAGAAGAGGATTTTAGGATGATGTAGGAGGGAATCAACAAACACAGGCCTAATACTTTGTTGAAAAAACTGCCTGCTTCTTAACTTTTTCTAGTCATCCCATTCCTGCTTTGTTCTGCTTCTGTTTGAGACTTTGTTAACGTTTCAGGTCATGCAGTTTTCCACATTGGATCTATCTTGTAAGGATCTCAGTATTCTGATGACAAATGTCCACCAACAACTTTGATCAGAGTAGCACTGCTTCTTATGCATATCTGACCTCTTGCTGTTTTGTCACTTGCATAATGCATGTTTTCTTTCATGAGGTTGTTCTAGTGGTTGTGAAATAATAAGAGTTGATGGATCTAGATTTCTTTTGATTGGTGTCTTTCCAAGAGGTGTCAAGATCAGCGTTTTTCCCTGTCCTGGCAGTAAAATAAAATAGAGTTAACAGCCTTGGCTTGACAAGGTCAGATATTTTTACCTCATAAAATTAGAAAGGAATTTAAAATAAAAATTGGACTGGATAATATCTCTTGAATACGTCCTGCTCCATAAAACATGAGAATAGAAGGAATGATATTCAAGATTTTCTACCTTTCTGGATCATATTTACTTCTGCGTTCAGTAGGAAAAGTTTAATTTTGGGGTCAGCTCTAGCTGATATGATATTTCAAATTTTTTTTTTCGTTCAGAGTTACTTAAGAGATTAGGAAACATAGTGTCATTGAAAATGAGTTAAAGTCAGCTCTATATCTGTAAGAGTAAGAACACAATGTGCCAAATTTGGTCAAGAAAATTCAATTAAAATAGAAAAAAAATTTATTGCGGAAACGGGACCTTTTCCTTGTGTATTTCCCATATGTGCCTTTGCACCATATCCACTGACTTGATTGAAAACAAATTTTCCTGCTGTGTTGGAAGTTCTGTTCAGGAAGTGGCAGCTGTAGAAGACTGAGCTGAGATCTCTTTCACCTCATGTCCCACACTCCCATTGTCGAAGTGGTTCTAACAGCAGATGCTTTGTTGACAGTGCTGGTGGAAGAAGCAGCAAGAACAGTTTGATTTTCAGATCTCAAATGGGTTTTAGAGAGTGACTGAAATCACCTTTTGGTTTCTGAGCCAAGCAAATGTGTTCCAGATGTCGCTTAAGCAGAATGAATATGGAGAATTGCCTTTCAGATATAAGCTTTGATTTTAAAGAATTTTTTGGCTATGTTTGTATGGGTAGCACTTCCTTAATTTGAGGGTCAAGCACCATAAGTTTTCATCTTAAGTGCATATTTTTTTTCTGCATCCAGAGAGTAGGTAATAAAGTAGCAGTGCTTTCCTTCTTCTGTCCCCATAGTGAATTTTTACAGACTTTTCTGGCAGTCTGTTAACAAGACAACTTAGAATGGAGCTTGCAATACTATTTTCTGAATTCCCCTCTGCTGACTGATAAGCATTCCCACTCATCATTTTGTAGGTGCTGCCTTAAAAGAAAGGTAGGAGGAATTACACCTGAAAGGACTCAGTCAATGCTTCTCAAAACAAATGCCAGCTACTGTGTCAGACATGACTGCATGGAGAAGGAATTAAACTTCTTGTAAGTTACAGTATTTCTGCCTCATTCCTTCTGCCTCAGCATTCCGGGAATGGACTTGTACTGGAGGTGACTGAAAGAGTTTTTAAATAAGTGCAGAGAGACATCAGTCATCTTCTGTTTTGTCTGAATTAGGAATAGCCCTAAGAGGAAGCCAGTCCTGTGCCTTCTAGAGGATCAGTGCAAGTGGTGTCTACAACATACCTGTCCTGAGGAAGGTATGTAGGTGAATGTCATTTGCAGTTCTGAAATGCCTAATCTTAAAACCTTCTGTTGGCTCAGAGGAGACCAGTCAAGTTTACAAGATAGGTAAACTACATGATGCCTGTCTTCTCGTCTCTTTTCACACAGATCTCAAAAACAGGAGGAGTTTGGTTTTCATTTTTAAAGCTTTACATGGGATCCAACCAACTTACTGGAAGGGGCTGCTTCATCTTTCCTAATCAGAGCTGGGCATCTGAAGAAAGGCAGGTATCCAGCAGCACCTAAGAATTAAGTCAAGGTTGGCACTTGCAGGTGTCATGGTGATAGACTCAGGAAAAGAATGTGATGAGGAGATGTGACTAGATGACCTGGAACTACGGATAGAACCGTAGCCTTGCTACTCTATGACCTGGATCCTTATCAGAGTGGTGCGGAAGCTGTGGTTTTCTCAAAGCTACCTTAAGAACATTTTCTCCCTATAATGAGGTGATTCCCCATGGTGCTTCATGAACTTATTGAGTATTAAACTGGCTCTTAACACTTTGCCCTGGATATTTCTGAGCTTTTCTTAGTTAGTATATATTCAGTAAAGAGTAAAGTTGTAATTACACTTAGTTCTCAACCATAAATGCTGTATTAATATCCTTCCCTTCCCAAGAATGACATAGGCTAAAAATTGAGCCTGAAATCAATTCTGTAGCAAAATTGTGGAAAACCAACAAAAAAGATAAAACAAATTGCACAGCTACACACGTGAGCAGTTAAAATCACGTGAGAGTTACGTATTCAGAACTGCGAATGCTGTTTAAACATACTAAAACATAAGTGGGTTAAATTTATCACCTTCCATTTTAATTTAAAAGATGCAGGAGAACATGTAAGTGAGGATTTTCTAAAAGAAGTGGTGACCTGAGCATGCTGGGGGTGGTGGTGGAATTGCTTGTAGTTTTATTCATTTAGGCATATCTTATCACTCCTCCTTTTCTTCCTTCTTGGAGGGCAATGAGAGAACCCAGATGCCAAGCTGTGGAACATGTTCTTCTGACACTAGCATCTGGCTCCTTGGCAGAATCCTCCAACTGTCATGCTGACAGCTTTCCTGTTGTGTCCTTGTATATTTTTATATAAGAAAATTGCAGATGGGTTCTCTTCTCAAGCTAATACGCTATTCTGTTGACCCTTATCATGCAGAAATGTGTTGCATTTATCTATTTGTGAATGAGACCTTGGCCAAATATACTTCAAAAAGGATACTTCTCTGTTCGTCTCTGAATTTGTCTGCAAGCTGTCTGGGAAGATGCCAGAATCCTATTACACACCCTTTTTGTGCCTTTAAGCAGTAAGTCCTTCATTCTCTCTGCTGTACAAATAGATTGCACTTTTTGCAGCAAGCACACTTGTAAAATACAAACATATTTATTTAATAGTTTCAGTGGGAAAAAAAAAATAATAAATTCCCCCTTGAAATGGGGAGAACTGTGATTTGGTTTGCAATGTTTTGTGGTTTGTTTGGTTTT
>WAAB01025973.1:0-18155 GCA_013389865.1 Piaya cayana
ACTATTCTATGATTCTGTGACCTGGTGTGTTCTGCTTGGTGGCCCTTAGAGCCTCATTTGGGCAGATTTAGATGACAGCCAAAGCCCTTTCTCACCAAAAGACACCCCTCACCATACTCAATAGGCCAAATACACTTAATGGGACCTCATTTCCAATATATTTTGCTTTCTAGGGACAGCACCAGGAGCAAAACTACTGCTCCTCTAAAGTGTCCTGTGGATTATTAGGCAGTCCCTCACCACAACGAGGATGTTGAGGCTCTGGAGCGAGTCCAGAGAAGAGCAATGAAGCTGGGGAAGGGGCTGGAGAACAGGCCTTATGAGGAATGGCTGAGAGAGCTGGGGCTGTTTAGCCTGGAGAGGAGGAGGCTGAGGGGAGACCTCATTGCTCTCTACAACTACCTGAGGAGAGGTTGTGGAGAGGAGGGAGCTGGGCTCTTCTGCCGAGTGACAGGGGACNCCCTGGCACTGCTTCATAAGAGGTCCTATACGAGCTTTGCCAAGTAGCCCAGGGCCTATCTCCCAGGATTTCACCAAGGAAAGTAATCCTGGTATGGTACGTGCTACAGCTGAGCACTACCCAAGCATCCACCTGTGTTATGACAAGGAGAAATCTCAAAAACATCAAGACATCTGGTTTGGACAGTGGGGTACCAGGCAGAGGAGCTGGAGCATCAGCACTGTTGGGAAGAGATGCAGAGGGTGCATTGCTGTCTTGACTTTCACCCCCTTTTATTTTGGTGAAGATAAGAAACAAGATTACTTAGATCCATGAGCACAAATACACTGACATTTCAGTATTGCAGTGGGAATTGCAAAGGTAGGAGGTAAACATGTTTACACTTAGTAAAAAAAATTAGTTATGTGCGAAGAGAAAACACGGTGCATGCAATTAATCACGCATGGAAAAACTGGTTAAATCCCACCAGGCTGTTTTGAAAGACACAATTTCTTCCTAAATCAGGGGTGCAGAGTTCAGGAGAGGCCTCACAACTATCAGGGACAGAGTCGGTGTCACAGCACTAACCATTACTGCCTGGACTAAATGCCAACCCAGCACAGACCAGCCAGAGTAGACCTTATGTTACTTAAACTGGTAGTCTCTGCCTCTTTGCCTCTGGTTTGGTGCTGTGAGCATGTCCTGAGGGCCATGCCAGCAGGCTGACTGGAGTTTCTTTGATCTCTCCACACATACCCAGGTTGTAATTTCCCCAAGAACTGGAGCCTGCAGCAGTTTTTGCTGACAAGCCTGACATGCAAGGGGAAAGCTGCCTGTCAGAGAGCATGCAAGGACATTTTGTGACACAAAAACATCGCTCTGGGATGGAGTTATCATCCTTTTGTCAGAACTCAAATCACTTTATTACCTTGTCCAGAGATGCTGTGCAGCAGTGATGGAGAAGATGAGTTGTCCCTGCAGCGAGGGAGGATACAGGTTTGCTCACGCGGTGGCCAGCATCTCCAGGAAAGGTGGAAACCCTCAGACATGGCCCTAGGGATGTGACAACCGGTTTCTCATCTCTCCCTGGCCACCATCACTCCACCTTTGGAGATGCCAACTAGCGAAAGTAAGAGGACTTTTCACCCAGAGTGCCATTTTCTCACAAATGTCCTCACCTGCTTCTCAAAGAGGTGCAAAACCCAAATGTGAGGTGCTTGTTTTTAATTACAAATGAAGTAGGGTTGGTTTTTAATTGTCTCACTGTATTCCAGAGGTGACCAAGTGCTTCCTGAAATGGGCAGTGGAAACAGCATAGCTTATTTTACAAGATATCAATTTGCACGTTGCATGGTAAATATAAGTACACCATAAACACAAGCCACAAGATGATTATAGTGTGGTGAAACAACAGAGACAGAAAATAAAATAAATTGAGGGCAAGGCCACTACCCACAATGAATATTCTGTATTTTGGGTCTAAAAATACTGTTCTCAAATAAGGAGGCTTTAACTTACCCCTCTCCAAAGCAAATAAAATCAGGTTGAGGCTACATGCAGCCCAGAGGCCAGGAATAGAATACGAATTTTTTTTTTAGTCTATTTATGCTTTATTTAAAATCCATCCTTTATTCACAAAGTTATGGTGTATCTTTTCTTCCTGTACACAGAGCACGGATGTGCAGAGACAATTGTCTGAGGAGAGAAAACCTGGTTTGTTGCTCAGACTTTTTATATCTCGAAGTGATAGTAGGCATAGCTATATTTTTTTTACCAGAAGAAGAGCAACTGCAAGATAAGGTATAGGAACAGAGCTGAGCCTCCAAGCCATAGCCTCCCACATCCCAGATTACAGCCCCAAACTCCACTTTTTTAGGACATGGGGCATTCATATCTGCCAAGGAAAAATAAGACCTTTTACAGTAAATCAGTGTGGCCTTGTTGAAACCTTGCTTTTCCATCAAAATAAAATTTCCAAGAGAAAGTGACCTCTTCAGCTTATTACAGCACCTTTTAATTCTTCTCTTGTTCTCTGTAGTCAATTCATTTTTAGTGAAGCACTTCACTTGTCACCATAAAGAAGCAGAAGGTCTTTCTATTTCAATTAATTTTATTTATTTATACTTGTCAACCACACTTTTATACCAGCTGTCTCTGTTTGGGACCATCTTTATCGCCTGCTGTCAAATGACTCCAAACAAGTAAAAGCCTAATAAGTGAAATAAATAAGATTTATATTGCTTTCTCTGTAGCCTGGCTTCACCTGGGGGGAACCACAACAGTACCAGGGTTTGCATTTATTTTCCTGCCCATTCACAGTGTGTAGTCAGGGAGTTGGAAAAGATGTACTAGAAAAAAGTTGAAGTCAAAGATAAAAATACCGTGTTAGCATGTAAAGCGTGCAGGGAGAGTATAGAACATCTCACCAGAAGATCCATCCTTGGGGTGCAACAAGGAGCAGAGCATGCTCCGTGCACCAGCCTCAATCACAAAGCAAGGGGAAACATTATTATTGGTTTCTGGAACAGGAGGATTGTTTTTCATTCTTAAACCAGCAGCTTTTCAGACAACAGCACCCAGTCTGCTCCTCCTCCTTTCCGTTATATCCGCTACACAAAAATATTCACCACAAGCAGCTGAGTGTGGGAGATGTGTTTACATATGTATTTTCCAGGTGCTTATCCTCTGCCCTGGGAAACTCAAGGACAGAAGAAATGACATTAACATTGGCCAAAATATTTATGAAGAGATTTTACACAGCAATAAAGACAACAAATGTCTTCCATTGAGTACTGGAAGACAGTAACAAATGTTTGCTGTTGGTCATTAAAATTCACTGCTTACTGAAAGAATGATGCCCATATGTATCTTAAGGGTCTTTTCCAACCTAAATTATGATTTACCTGTGTCCTGCCAGAGGCTATTCCAGCTCTGCAATGTTGATCACTGCTCAGGGCAAAGCTTTGTTGGATGAGAGGAGACAGGAAGCAGTGCCTGAATGCAGGATGCCTATCTTAGAACGTATTTTCCTTGTTATTATCTTCCAGAAATGAGGTATCTGACCCAAACACCACAGGACTTGTGGGAACAAGAGCAATTGCTTCAGCAGGTTATGCACCAAACCTCCCAGTGATGTGCAGATCCCACTGAAATCAAAGAGAATCTTTACATATCCCTCAGTAGACCTGGCATCAGCCCCTACAAGAAGCTAAAGCAGCTACCAAGTGGTACCAAGAAGCTATCAAAGCCAGTAATAGTTTCAGCAGTGCAGGTTAATTACTTAAAGCAACGTGCTTCCTGAAGAAAACAGTTGGACCAGTCCCATCTCCCAGGTGGTTCTTTCCCAGAGAATTCCATTCACATCAGTTGTCACTTGGTTTCTCAAAATAATTTAACATTATTGCTGTGTTTTTCCAAGCTCGGTGTACACTGAATATGTCCAGCTCCTGGAAACAGCACTGGGAGGGGATGTGAGCAATGGATAGGCCATCTCAGATCACAGAAATCAGAGTGATTGCCTTCCAGTGGGAAATCTCCCGCACAAGCCAGCATCTCCCATATATGGCAAATATCCTCACAATTTATCCCACTTTTATATCAAAATTTCAAGTGAAGTTTCCTGTTCCTTAGCCTCTGACATCCCTGTTGAGCAGCACAAAATAAGGAGACAGCAACACTGGACTTACGCCCTCATTAAAAACAGGACTACTTCTATAAAGACAGCATCACAAATGACTGCTTTTGTGTGCACAATGATATTATTAGGTTGCATATTCATAAGGCAGGGTAAGTTTATGGATCTTCATACATATTCGTGAAGAACAAATTTTCTATTCTTAGGAGAAAAAAAATAAACACGGATTTGGGTAAGTGCCTTCTTAAGAGGCTGTTATGAATTGCTGCCCCTTTTCAGGGCTGTGCAAAAGGGATTTGGCTCATGAATACTTTGAATTCCCCATTTGGAACTGTGCTTGACTCCACTCACAGCCAGTGTGAGAGCATCTCAGGGATTTTCAAGCTCTCAATCCAAATAAGAAGTTAACAAGCATCAGGTCAGCTGGGACACCCCAACACCTTTTCATGGAACAGCACAGTGAGGAGTTTTTACCAGTTCCTGGGCCTTTGGTTCTAATGGCAAAATTATCCTTATCTGCAACCTAGGAAAAACTAGAAAAATATACAAATGACCGCCATATCACAAAATTGTAATTACATTAGTGTGTAATTCCCAGGATTCAGCTCAAAATGCTGCAAGCAGACACGAACATCCTCACTTACCCTGCACCACAGCACAAGTTCTCCTTAGCAGGAATAAGCCATTCAACACACGTCTCCTAAAGATACTAATGAACAGCACTTGACTCAAAACAATCCATTTATCAAAGATTTCCAGTCAGCCTAGGCTAGGCAGTATTTTCTTCACGGCATCTTGGATGGAGGTAGTAAGCTTTATTTATCTGTTGAAAAATGAGTAGATTTGTGTGTCCTATATTGCTGTTTCCTCAATTTACAGTGCAATACCATTAATCTCATATCTGTGTTTCTGCTTATCCATACGAGGATAAAACATGATGTAGAAAGACAGCACCTGCTAACAATATGAATGCCAGAGACATCGTGGTTATGAAGATAATGCAAGAGCTGGAGCACATCCTGTATCAGGACAGGCTGAGAGAGTTGGGGTTGCTCAGCCTGGAGAAGAGAAGGCTCCAAGGAGATCTGGGAGCTGCTTCCAGTGCTGAAAGGGGCTCCAGGAGATCTGGGAAGGGACTTTTTACAACAGTATGGAGACATAGGATGAGGGGGAATGGCTTCAAATTGGAAGGGGGAAGAGTTAGATGGGGAATTAGGAAGAAATTCTTCACACTGAGGGTGGGGGGCCCTGGCTTAGGTTGCTAGCTCATCCCTGGAGGGGTTCAAGGCCAGGTTGGATGGGGCTTGGAGCCCCTGTCCCAGTGGGAGGTGTCCCTGCCCATGGCAGGGGGTGGAACTGGATGGGCTTTAAGGTCTCTTCCAACCCAAACCACTCTGCAATTCTATAGTTCTACGAGGAGGTTACTGTTCCCAGGCAGATGCCATGGGATGGATGGAAAATTCCTCCTGCTGCCACCCTAGGTACTGCCACAGCAAGTACATGTCTGGTGGAACAAGAGACCAAACACCATCCTCTTTTGCCATCCCAGTAGGCCAGATCACCACCACTCCAGCTGCTGAAGATGAGGGTGGTCATCAAGAAGAATTTTTGGGAGAAGCAATAGAAATAATACAGACAATAAGTCTTGACACAGGTTTTGTTTCAGCGTTTTTCACAGACCACACAGACACTAGTAAACACACACCCTTAAATAGACCATTTATGTTCATTTTTATCCTGTTCCTAAGGGTAGACTGGAACTCCTATTTTAAAGGTGCTGATTAACTATCAGTGCAATCAAACCACAGCAGCCTGCTTCAGTGCAGGACTTGATTAGCTGTGCTCTAATTAACCTCTTCACCTCCCTGTGCATTAGCAGGTAAATATATTTACTCTGATGAGTACGCACAAATCCATGTATTGCCTCTGTTTTAGGTTTCTGTTCATTATCACCTATTTGGAGGCCAAGATGCAGTATCTGTAGTCGTGTAGCTTTTACTGGGCTGGTTACTACTGATTCAAAGACCCCTTGCAGCCACCACTTGCGTATCAAAATCAAAGACTGAGCATGATTTTTCAGAGGAAAGGAATCTTCTCTGCCTATCAGGGACAGGACTCTAATTAAAATGGGACAAGAAGCTATCCCTGCCTATGGAAGGGGGATGGAACCAGTTGAGCTTTAAGGCCACTTCCAACTCACGCCATTCAATGATCCTGTGATCTGCATTTCCTGCTCTTTCCAAATGCAAAACCAAAGTTGGACTAGCATGGATGAAAATGTTACATAGAGAGATTAAATAAAAGCAGTAAGCAATATAGAATAAGAAGTAACAGAATCATATAGAAATAGTAAGAAATAATATAGTAACATTAAAAAAGAAACAACAGCATTTGAGTAATATTTGCTCTCAAAAGGAAGGATTTAGGTGCTTTCTCATCTAGAAGCCATTCAGCCTCCCATCGAGTTTGATATGGACAACGGCGAGGGTGGGATGAGACATGAATCACTGATGGTTTCTGCTGGTTGCTTGTTGAACAGGCAACGGATTGTGTCTGCTCCAGACCACATAGATTTGGGGGGTGCAAAAAGCCCACCTCCAAATCTATGACTTTTACTGATGAAGAGAAACAAGCAGCTGGATTTTTTCAGATGCAGCTTGGAAAATAAGGATGTTGAAGCTTGCTACAGTACTGTGGCCCCCTGTACAGCTGCAAGATGCTTGAATCCAGCATTCCGTGCTGTCTGGTGATAACCATCCATCACTACTGAAACGACTGAAGGATTGTAACGGGCTGCGCTGACAGGCACAAGTGGGAGGAAAAGAAAAACTCAGTGCCATGGTTGTGTCAAGTTGATTTAACTTTTCAAGCCATCTGTAACTGTGAAAACAAGACTCCGCATCCACAAACGAAGAAGGCAGATGGTGGATTTGGGATGGCAACCATCCTGCCGGGATGCAGCAGCGTGTGATGGCTTGTCTTTGAATCAGCTGTCCAAGAGAGAATCAAATGCCTTCAAAAAGCATAACTGACACCTGTGAATATACTTTCTTATGTTACCAGGATAAGACGAAAAAAAAGATTTCTTTGGCATGAAAGGCTTGTCTGGACCCCTTCCTCAGCCTGAATATCTGGCCAGGACCGCACTCCCTGTGACAACAAACCGTTGCCCCTTTACCCATCTCCTTCTGTCACCACAACAGCTTCCATGGTCACAGCCCGGGTTTTTCTAACCAACACCGGAGCTGGCCCTAGTCTGATAGGAGATAGCCCCAAATACATCAACAAAATGTGTTAACCAAAATAAAGGCTTTTATAACATTGAATCATGGTGAGCCTCTAAATTAGATCTCCCATGGAAATTCACACCCTGCAGCAGAGGTTCCATCACCAGCCCTCAAGGATCAGGCTGGCAGGGATGAGTGGCTGCATTATCCCCTTCAATAGCTTATAAAAATGTCCTTCCTCATTTTTAAGATCAGGTTTTTCAGGGTCACTGCTAAATAACTAGAGGAGACAAAATAAGAAAATCTACCCCAAGCTGGAGTGCAGATCTGAATGGTCAGAATATTGAAAGGAATGAGGCCAAAGGAGAACATCTCTGAAATGGAGAGGGAAAAGGCAACCAGAGAACGAGCAGGTTTCAAAGTTCAAGGAGAAAATCCCACCTGATTATCTTAAAAACTCCCAGGGCACCATATACCATAAATGCAAGACCTCAGTCTGGAAACTTTTTTTTCAAAGATAAAGGAAAACAGATGCAATCCAGCTATCATCACAGGTGCTGGGATGATACTAGAGCACAGAGTATCACAAGATTTGGGAAAAAACAATTCAGGAGCTTGGCAAGGTTGAGGGTGCCCGAGGGGAGGAGGACCAGACAGCGCTGCCGAGGCCACGCAGGAGAGAGGGACCATATGGCACAGAGGGATGTTTTGGGAAGTAGTGGAGAAGAGGAGATAGCAGATGGGTGGAGGAGCTGAAACACAAACTGAAGGAGAAAACATGTTTGGGCTTATTTTGCAGGAAAGGAGACAGCGGTGCATGGGAGGCAGTTTGAGAGACGGTGTTGCCATCCCTGCTAGGGCCAGCAGGCAGTGGGGTGGTCCCCTCCACAGGGAGGACTAAATACACAAGAAGAATAACCAGGCTGGGAAAATACCAGACATGTCTCCATTTTGTCCATACAGGTTACGATTAAAAACACTCCCAAATTTCCTTTTTGCTGTAGAGATGCTCAGACTCTCCTCTGCCCTTGCCAATAGCTTTATCTGCACCAGGTCCATGAAGCATTGTGGCAACTTCTGGACTACACACAGGAGGAAAATTAAACATGAAATGCATGTTCAACCATGGGGTGCTTCTCTCCTGCTGCATTCCCTTACTGCCAACAGAGTTCACCTTGCTTTTATTTGCTTGGAAAGCACTTTTTTCCAGTTCTGGGTTGGTTTTTGCTCCGTGTACTTTTCCTGGTGGGGCAGTATCCAGCAGAGCTGGCCTCTTGGCATCAGGGTATGAAGGGAGCATAGAATAATAAAATCATAGAACTACCAGGTTGGAAGAGACCCACTGGATCATCAAGTCCAATCATTCCTATCAAACACTAAAGCGTGACCCTCAGCACCTCTTCCACCCATGATGTTCTGCTCATGGAGGAGGCTTTGGCAGCATAAGTACCATAGAATCATAGAATCACCAGGTTGGAAGAGACCCACTGGATCATCGAGTCCAACCAAGCAGGTTCTTGCCCAGTGTGGGGCATTTCCAACCCATGGTGTTCACGCCTTGGCTGGCCAAAAGCCATGCCTACAATCCACAGCAAAAAAACGAATTACGCGAACTTAAATTCCTGGCATGACAAGGCAGCCTTGCAAACCCTGCTGCCCTCAAAGCCAAAACAATTAGTATACTGTTTATTCGTAAGATTAAACCCAGTGAGGTATAAAACAGCAGCTGTAGTGTCAAGCACAAGGCATTATTTCCTTGTCACAAAAGAGACACGAGCCTGGGCTCCTGTCTGGATCTCTAGCAATGTTTTTTTCACTCACCTGGAATGAAGGAGCTTTTTTTTCCCCCAGACATACAGGGATAAATCCTTGGCTTTAGGAAGGGAGCGGTTTGGTCCATCCTCCACAATTCTTCTACTGGCAGTAGATTTGAATAAATATTTCCCTTTTATAGCCCCATTAAAACTCCCTCTTTATGCAACATGTTCATTAAGGGACCAGTGTAAGAGAAAAGATTATAATAAGAACTACATATGTAGTCTGTGGCTGGCAAAGCCCCGATACACAGCTAACAAAACTGTTGATTCTGGGTCAAACTGGTTATTTATATCTGCAGTAGACATGGAGAACTCCCACTCCCCAGCAAGCCAGGTGGTTCAGTGCTTCCCTCGCCTTCTCAGGTTGCTGCTGGCAGACCACCCCACTGCTGTAACAGTTCTGCTGTAACAATGAGAACTATGCTTCAATATTGCCTCAGAATAAATCAAAAGGTCAAATAATACTGTCAGTATCACTCATTTCTCAGTTTTCAGGTTAATGAAAATAATTAGTTGCACCAATATCATCACCCATTCCCCATAATGGGACTGACCTCATGCTAAAGGTGGGGAGGCCCTGGCCCAGGCTGCCCAGAGCAGTGGTGGCTGCCCCATCCCTGCAATGGGTTCAAGGCCAGGTAGGATGGTGTTTGGAGCAACCTGATCCGGTGGGAGGTGTCTCTGCCCATGGCACAGGGTCCTGCCAAACTCCAGGATTTTTGTCTATGATTCTGTGATAAATTCCTCCCAGATTACATTGCAGCAGCTGACTCTTCCCAGGCTGAGTTGGTTTTATTCTCCAGAAAAAAGACTTCTGGGTAATGCAGGCAAAGAAGAAGGTGGGCTGAAGTGCCAGTCGTGCCTGAGCATCACACTGGCAAGGACATTACTGCATGAGCTGTAATGAGCCCCCTGCACCATACCTTGCAGAAGGAAACAGAAAGCCCTTGCTGACCTAATCTGGGGAAAAACTTTGTTCTGAGCCCATATTTCACACGGGATTGCCCCAGAACATGGGTCAATAGCGGCTGGAGGATCAGAAATGATACCCAAAAGCATCTCTGCTTTGCCATCACATCAGCATCTCCCAGATCACCACCCTGGGTGGACCTCCTTCCGTACAGAAGAACTGGGGCCCTACAAAGCCCCATCTCCAGCCACAACCAGCCTCAGATGCCTCTAGGATAAAAAAAGAAACTAAACAGGAAAACAAACTCATTAACCAAACCCAGCAAATACCCACTGATCATGCACAGCAGGGGGAAAAGTCCTCACTGACCCTCACAGGCTGCTGGCTGGAGCCCAAAGCATCACAATTGATCATAGTGACTGTCAGGCCAGATGATCATAACAGTCTCTTCTGACCTCAGAAATCTATTAAACGTATTAGATAACATCTGTTTCCATGCCAGGTGATGTCAAGACAACATCACTGCCAGAGGTCATTGGGATGGCAAAGAAAATCGCCTAAGGTCACTGCCTCTGCAGGAAACAGCTCTCAGACGCTCGGATGCCTGAAGGCATTAAAGAAAAACATTTTCTTTTCTGCAGTGGGCACCCATGCTGCCTCAGAGCCCCAAGAATAGACATGTTTTCATCACTGCTGTGTGCCTAAACACATATTCATCCCGATATTCGGTTTCAGGATATCTTATCACTTACCTGGTAGAATAAAACTAAGCTCAGGACAAATAAAACTACTTGAAAAATATTGTTAGCTGTAAGGCATATTAGTCTGTTCAGCACAGAATGTGGGGACAGCATTATTAATCAAGCATTTAAAATAAGCTCAGCGCTGTACAAACACACAGAGCTGAGCTAAAACTCCATCTGAGACTGTTTTTTCATCTGAACAGGGTTTGGCTCAACATCGTCTGCAAGGAAGGGTCTCAGAGAAGTGGCTTGAAAACCTGGCAGATTTTGGCTGAGAAATCCAAAACTGTTTGGGTTTTTTAAGACCATCACCCCTGCTTTTAGGCCAGAATTATTCTGGAGATTGGCTGAAACGTCATGGAAAATTATAACTATCCTCCTGACCCCCCTACACCCAAGCAGGCTGTGTTAAGATATGTGACTGTGATTCTTGCCCTTCCAAAGCAAGAAAATGCCCAGCTGAGCATCTCCAGGACATCAGAAGCCCAGCAACAAAATCCTGCTTCTCTTAGTATCATGCTGGGGTGAGAAAAGGAGAGGCGTGGCAGCCCACTGCCCTTGCAGAGCTCTGCTGTTGCCTGCATCCGCTACCAGTGCACATCCCAGTGCCCCCCATCACCACCACAGTGCTGCTCCCTCCCTTTCCAGGCAGCAGTTCACTTCAAATCCTCTTTTTCATTCACCATTTCACTTGCAGGGATGCATGCATGTTTGCACATCTATGTGGAAAAGAGCAATTTTCTTCATGGAAAAAAAGATCCATGCATTTGTGAGCATTTGAACAGGCTTGTTGCTTGTTATGACTTAATAAACCCTATAAGAGCTTTCATTCGAACATGTTTATTGCTTGCTATGCCTTAGTAAAACCTTTAGCTGTCCAACACAGGAAAAGAAGCAATCCTGGGCAACAGAAATCACACCTACAATGAATAATCAACCTTAGTAATCCACACACTTCATCAATGGATATAATTTTATATAAATAGATCTTCAGAGAAAGAAAAACTTAAGGACTCGCTGTTTATAAGAATATCATGAGGACTGTGCTTGTAAAAAAAACTTAATGACTCGCTCTTTATAAGAATATCGTGAGGACTGTGCTCGCAAAAAAACAGGCACAAGTTTTCAACAGGTTCAAATTAGATGATGAGACAAAATATTGTCAGCTGACTTACATATTGTAAATGTTTTATCTCAATTGCCGGCTCTGATTTTATACAATTTCTTTGCTTTTTATTTCTTTTCTTGCTTGGCTTTTTTGGTGCTACAGCCCGCAGAATGAAATCTGCAAGCTGAAGAATATGAAACTATTTCAGCTCTTTCTTTGCTGCAAGAAACCATCTGCCTCCCAGGCACAATCCCAGTCCATACTCAGTAGGAAACCTGTTTGATGGCTGGCCATGTAACTGAATCCACACAGAGAAGTATTTGGCCAAATGGTTTTCATGTTTACATCAATAGCCAGCCAGAATTTTGCTTCTCTTTTCAGTGAGGCAGGCCTGGCTTTCAATCAAAGTATTCTTAATCAGGTCATTCATTAGTGTTTCCTCAGGTACCCACTACCTGGAGCTTTGGTCTCAAAAATGCAGAAGCCACACTGAGTATAAAGTCTTTCCCAAATGCTCCAAAAAGCTCATCCCTTTTCATACAACTACAAGATCTCTGAGAAGAGAAAAACTCCCTGAAATTATGCCTCTTCTCTGAAAGAAGTGGGTAGGAACAGTTTCCTCACCCTACAGGCTTCACAGCTTCTTGAAGTTCATGCAATCTCTGAACCTTCACTACCTAATAGGTGATGGACAAATCCAGAACCTGCATCCCTCCTCAGCTTTGCTCGTACATACCAGGTAGCACCATTCAACTCCCAAATTTTCAGACATGGTCCTTTGCATTTCTTCAAACGCTAACTCTGAATGACTCCCTGGCTCCTCTGCACCCCTCTTCCGGGAAGCCTTGAAGTGCGGTGGTGCTCAGAGTATCACAAGCTGGGGGCACTGCCTCTCACCTCAACGGACTAGCCGAGCTCCTCTTGTCCACAATCCCATGCTGGTTAACACCCTCACACTCATAACCCTGACACATGGTGCCACTGCAGCCCTGGGACCCAGACCCCTGCGCACAGAGAAGCGAATTCCTCACCCAAGAAATTATTAGAAATGGATTTTAAAGAGCACACAGAACAGACAGCAATGCTCACACACAGAGCACAGTTAAGGGTGCTGACCAGCAACCTGCTTACACAAGAACAGCCCTTTTAATCCTGTTTTCCAACCCTTGTTCTCTCCCAAAACACCTCAGTCCCTGCCTGTGTTTCCTCCTCTACATCTGCCATAATAAGCTTGGTGCATTCCTAAAATACCCTTTCCCCATGTGTCCCATATAGATGGCACTGACCATCTATATGGGACAGGCAGGGGAAACCTTTACCCCATAACCCACCAGCAGCACCCATCAGGACCACGGCAGCTGGGTACAACACTCACGCCAATAAGGAACTGCATTTTCATTCTGAATCTCCATGCAGTGATGGCAGGAACAGAACAGGGTAACACTGGCTTTGTAGTCTTTCCAAGCCTTTGATGAGGATGTGGATCAGTGTTGGGCTGCTCAAAGCACACCTGGCAGACTCAAGCTGTTAGCTTCCCCTTCCTTTCCTTCATCACAGAAATGTCTATGGCCTCTGGCCATCTTCTCCCATGCCTAGTGATATTTTGTCCTTGGCAGCTGGTGGGACTGGGGCTTTCTAACTGGAGCATCCATCTGCTCTACATGCATGCTGCATCACAATCAAGAAAACGGTGACTGAGCAATGAAGGGGGGGAATGGAGAAATCAAAGAATAAAAAAGAAAAAAGAGGCATCAAGAATTTGGGAGAAGGGATCAGGGTAAAGTTTGTGAAGAGCAGCCTGAGACAGCACCTCGGGACGGGAGATAAGTGGTAAATCCAGTTGAAAAGCAAAGTTCAGCTACACAGATTCTGACGCTCCACAGAAATTGGAGGAGAAACCTCTTTCACCCAAGAGTCACTTCTCATGACTAGGAGTCCTCAGGCACCCTGAGCAGTGATTTCAGGGAGGTAGGTGCAAGGTTAATGGTGAAAACAGCAAAATTGTTAGCAGAGTAAGTAGCGTGTCTCCATACAGAGATAAACATCTGGGCAGATGTCACTGAGCTTAACCCTTTTCTTTGGGAAAGCAACAACCTGACTTAGGGGCTGGCACCAATGGAATTAGATCCAAGAGGTATATTAAAGAAAGAGCTTCTGGATGGGAATTTGATACTTGAAAAATTTGTGGGCCTTAACAGAGGAGGAAAATACCGTACTGAGGGATCAAAGACTTTGATTCCACTTCAACCCGGTGTCTTGGGAAGGACAGAAAGGAAATTCCTATTAAGTAAATAGAAAGCAAAGCATTACAAAACAGTCTGACAGTTCAGCTCTAGCATCTGGTATGCAATTTGGAAACAACACAAAAAAAACAGTGTCTACAAGTCACAACGATATCCAGAGGCATTTCCAGAGAACTGGAAATACAGGCACCCTGAAGACTTCAGTCTGTCCAAAAAAGCTCCAGGCAACAGTATTGCCCAGATTTCACTAAAATACATGATGGACAGAGCACAGGAGAGTGAAGGAGAGCAGGGAAAAGGTCTGGAGAACATCCGCTGTGGTGCAACCAATGCTCAGCCAAGAAAGTCTTCAAGTACTCTTTGTGTGCGTCTCGCTTGTTTGCCAACCAACAGAAATGGGCATAACTAGATTAAATCATAAAAACTTCAACAGATCTCACCAGAAGAAGAAGGACCTTTCAGGCCATTGAATCCAATCACAGAACTTCACCCAGTTGCCATGACTGTAACCTACTAATTAATGTATAAATATCTTGTAGAGATCCATTACTCTTCATTTCAGGTCAACAAAAGCTGAAGAGACTCTACCACTCCCCTTTTCTCCCGTATTTAATCCTCTTCACAATGTTTTTGCAAATGCTGCCAAAATAAATTTCCATTCAGAGGACTTCAAAAGATAACACAAAATAGCAGAGCTTGTCTGCAGCAAGGCATGACTGGCATTTACTCCATTCACAAATAAGAAATCATGAAGTCACAAAGAAATGCTATATGTAATGCACAGTTATGGTCCAGTTTCAGTTTTTCCAACACAAAACAAGAGACTCCTGCCATGAAAGGAATACACCAAGGTATCAGAAGGAGGACAGGGAGAGAAGAAGCAGGCAGAGCAACTGAACTGGTTCCTCTGGCTACCACCAAACCAGAAACACCCTTCAGCTCCTTGGCTTGGACAGAATGCCTCAGCTGCCTTGTGATGTTATTTAAGAACAAGACCTATGAAACCCTCAACTACGTTTTTTTCCCTGCCTACTCCAGGCAAGTCTCCCCTTACTGTGGAAACAAAACCTGGAGGAAGAAGACAAAGGGAGCTACTGTGCACCCCACGGTGTCTGGACAATGCAGAAATCAGCACTTTCAGGCATATCATGGGAAAAATAAAGCACAACAAAGAGGGAGGTCTGGTTGCTCTTCCTTCCAGCCTCATAAGGGAATTGTCCTGTCTTTCCCTGCTTATCCCTCAAGCACTGTTGGACACCTCCCAAGCACCTGAAGGAAGTAACAAAACGTGGGAAGAGCAGCACCCCCCAGGAAAGATCCTTGTAGGTGTCTGTACTATCAGCCTGTTAATGCACAGGGCTGGAGGAAGAGGCGTTCCTTTGGTGCTCCAAGACCTGCGGCTCAATGCAAGCTGAACTGCCAAGTTCTCCTGCTCACGTGCCCTTCCCACACAGACATAAGAAAAACACATTCATTTCACCATCCCCCTCCTTTATCATTACTCCTCTGCTTCACATGTATACATTTTTTTCTAACTAAATCTGAAATCTCCTGGAGGAGACAATGCCAGAAACAGACGATTTTACATGGCACAGAGGAGGGGTGCCACACTCCAACCACAGGGTCACACAAGGCTACGTGCACCCCCGAACTCCAAACCTGTAAAGACTTGTGCCTAAGTAAAAGTGGGAGAGTTCTCCATGGAGCCCAACTTTAGATTTAAAAAATTAATGCTACAGAACACCAATTTTAACCTGTAATGAAACACAAGAGGGAAGCATTCAAATTTGAATGGGATTTATTAAGAAAAGCATAAATGGTGGCATTGCACAACATGTTCCACACAGTTTAAAGGCCCAGCTGAGCTTTTCTCTACGTAAGATTTTATCAAGGAGAAAAAAAAGGCAGCAAACACATAAAAGCCTATGTGAGCCTCATGGACAGCCTGGGGAGGTTTGCCTCTGAAGCAATCTCTCTACTCTCTCTTCCTCAGCCCTATTTTCACAGGGCACAAGAACTCTTTCTTACCACAATTAACAACTTTAATGTATGGTTTGTTTCACTAGTCCACTATAGGTGGTTTCACAAAGCTGCATTTATAATTCTGGTACTTTCAACTTGGAAACAAAGATACAAAAAGGGAAAAGGTTACTGGAGGGTTTGAAAATAATCAAAAGCTTTGATTATTAGTGATTATTATGTTTGAAACACAACCTGAAATCTAACAGTGGTGTCAGGAAAGTTTCTGCTTTCATGGAGCAAATGTGAACAGGGGGAATAAAAGCCTCTCTCACTGCATCCAGTGTTTTCAGCTGTTATCTCTGACCCAAGGTAGGAATGATGTTTTCAGTCCTGTTGCTCAAAAGATATTTCCAAGAACACTTTTTGTTTTGACCATGGCCTCCAGCAGGCAATTATCTAAACCTTGTTTTTACAAGTATTTTCCAGAAGTTGATATCAGAGCTGTTTTGTACATTTATCTGTTTACTGCATGAAAGGGGGAAACAAAGGCCCCTGCTGGTCTGGAGCCCAAGTGCTGGCATCATGCCCTGAGAGAGCATCTCCATGAAGGTCCAGGAGCTCTACTAAGGTCTGACCTGGAAGGAACACCTCTGAGGACAAGTGTTGGCTCCTGCTGACAGAGCGGTCACAGCAAGACAATTTGGATTTCGGTCTCACTGCCAGCAGCATCCACCCTGGTGCCAATTAACACCCCCACTGATTGCAATGATGTGGACATCTGGCTGCTGAGAACAGCATGTGCTGAGTACAACTGCTGCTGTCTGCAGAGCTTTTCTTTTGGTTCAAACCTTGTTTGTTTTGAAAAGTCTTCCACTCTAGTACCCGTGGGCTTTGCCATGCTTGCCAGACCCATTGTCCTTGTCCTGGACCCATCAGCCACTTGTGACTGACTTCCCCTTCCCTTGCTGATGGTGCCCTGACTGATCCCCTGCTGCAGATCTCTGCCCTTCTACCCCAGCTAAAGATTCACTGTCCCTCTCGCATCTCACAGCTGTCTGCCAGCTCACAGCTACATGGAGAAAATGGAAATTTCATCTCTTCCAGACTGTGGTCCTACTTGACATCTCCTTTGCCAGCACTGGGAATGACACTGGCATCTTTAATCTAGACTTGGACTTATCCCCATGACTTGTTCTCAGTGTAACATCTTCAGGGAGAAGTTATGCTGCCCCAATTCTTGCTTCAGCCTTGGTATTTCAACCATTTGCATGTGGCTTTCCTTGACCATATCAAGAACAACTCTGATCCACTCATACCAACCCCAAAGGCCACAGCCGAAGGCCATTTTCTAATCTGTTTTTGTGAAGGACTGTGTCATCCTGTGCTTTGTGTTCCTCCTTGGACTCTCCCTCCAGTATGTGGGATGGAAGCCAATGATCTTCACATCAGAACTACACAGACCACCCTCTCCCCAGCTGACATTTCATTTTGGTGTCAAGTGTTCCTAATTTCTGACTCTTTTTGACAGCATAATCACATTTTCAAACAGATTTCCGGAATCCTGGAAGGTTGAGGGTTGGAATGACCACCCTGGGGCTCCATCCTCCAGCAGGGTAGACAGGAACACATCCAGGCAGGTCTGAGTATCTCCAGAGAAGGAGACTCCACAGCCTCCCTGGGCAGCCTTGGCCAGTGCTCCATCACCCACAAAGGAGAGGCTTTCCTCGTTTTCGGCTGGAACTTCCCAGGCTCCCATTTGTGCCAAATTTGTGACCCCACCTGGAGCCCTGCGTCCAGTTCTGAATCCTCAGCATAATGAAGGAGATGGATCTGTTAGAAAGGATCCAGAGGAGGCTACAAAGATGAACCAAGGGCTGGAGCACCTCCCTATGAGGCCAGGCTGAGAGAGTTGGGGTTGTTCATCCCGAAGAAGAGAAGCATCCAGAGAGAATTTAGAGCAGCTTCCAGGACTGAAAGGGGCTCCAGGGAAGATGGGGAGAGGCTCTCTTTACAAAGGCCTGGAGTGACAGGAGGAAAGGAAATGGATAGAAACTGGACAGAGGCAGATTTAG
>WAAB01025974.1:0-67707 GCA_013389865.1 Piaya cayana
TTCTATGATTCTATTATTTTGATGAGATGTAGTGTTTAAAGGTATTGCAGTGGGTGATTTCTCAAAAAGGAGCTTACAAAATACAGCTGGAGGGAAAAGGGAAGCTTTAGTTACCAGAATTTTTCCTGCAAGGATAGATCGGGATGAAAACATGGAGATACTTGTAAGAAGAGCAGATATTCAAGTATGGTGTAATGTGCAGAGCGGAAACAATAATAGACAAAGCAATACGGTAAAAACAATCTGGATTTGGAGCTACCCCTAAAGGATACAGCTCAGAGGGACTCCAGCAATATCTGCTGCTGCACTATTTTGAAAGTAACTGAGAAGAAACAAATGTATGGGGGTCAGGGAAAGAATAGAGAGAGCTATATTAGCAACCTGGAAAAGCAAGTAGAAAAATAAAAATAAAAAAACCAACAAAACAAACACTCAAAAGTCTTGAAAGTCTGTGTATAAAAACTTACAAGGCCAAGCCATTCTGGTCCTTTGTCCTTGTGCATCAACATTCTGTCTCATCCAAGCCACTATTTTAAATGTATGGCATCTTCAGAACAAGAATCAGTTGAATCACATTAAATTATAAGGCTCTGCATGCATTCACTCTTGAAGCAGGTTGGGAGGGTTTGGGTGTTTTTTGGAGGGTGTTAGTTTTTCTATTGAAGACAAATTTAAGATGTGTTACACTATGACAGTCTAATTACACACTGCAATTTCAATTTCATTTACTTCTGTTGCATCTTGTGATGGCTTAACATTTCCTGGAGAAACAATTACAGGATAGTACTAAGAAATACAATTTACTGTCTCAAATCTGCATGAGTACGCAGAATTAATCCCATCCAACTCCACATTTCATTTCTAAGCTAGTAGAGCTCACTTTATGCTATAAATACCACAGAGCAGTGTCTTTATGTATTTTATATAGATACTGTATTTTATTCATATGGTAACTTGTACAGATTTGCTACCTTATCCAAAAGTTATGTTCTAAATAAATAAATCACATAGCAGTATTAGTACCTGTCATGTTTGAAACAGTACTGTCTGAAGACAAACTGAGACAGGGATTTTGTTCTTCTAGATACCAGAACCAAAAGGTTAATATCTTTAAAATAAAGACCCAAAGTGGGTGAAACCTGGGCAGAGTGAACTGTGAGGTGACAGCATATGATATGGCGGATACTCTGACCTTCATCATAGACCCCATGATGAGAAATCCTCAAGAAAGTGCTGGCTAGCCTTCAAAAATCTTCAACCCAAGATACGCGGGAGGAATAATGATGGAAATGATCTCACCTATCTTTTATCATCCTCTGTATAGTTCAAAGTATTGGCCACAATAGATTTAGTATCTGTCATTGTCCAGAAGAGAGAACAAAGTCTGCAGCCATTTCACTCATTGCTTCAAAAAGTCCTGTTTCTCCATAATTCCAACATGCCATGTCCTGTGGGTTTATCCACTGATGGGCTTCCTCAGTTTTTTGTACTACCAGTAAACATGAATTAGGCACAGTAGATACACTTGACAGCAAAACTTACAAGGCAAGGTGCTTAGTCCTTACCAATATTCATGGTCAAAAAAACCCAACCTATCTATGTTAGCAAACCCATCTAAAGCAATGAAGCTACTCTTTGATATAAGTAGCAGAAGCAGAAACTGGCCTACACTGAGCAATTTGAATATATTCTACAGTCAACTTTAAGGTAATTTTTTCTCATTCAGTAAGTCTTTTGAGCCTGCTTTCCTAAGGAAAAGAAGGTTATGAAATTGAACTGGCTGAGTGTCCCACAAATAACTCAAGTCCATTTGTACTGTTACCCTTATTTGACAGACACATACCCCTTCAAAGTCATTAACTTCCTCAAGGTTTTCAGAAGGTACACATTTAGGTAGCAACTGTAGACCTTAGCAATGCCTTCATTGGGAGATAGTAGCACAGCATGATCCTTAACTGCCATTAGAGAGAATACAGAATGCACACAGAAGGGAAGAGACTATATCAATGGCATCACTATGGGAAAAGCATGCTGGTGCCCATGTAAATTAGGTATCTATCAGGTAATACAATCATATATCTCTCTCTTGATATCGGCCCTCAACAGTTCTGCTTCTTACAGAAATGCCTTTTTTGAAGCCTGTAATTCCCATATTAAATAGCTCTCTTTTCTTTAAAAAGCAACGCATCTTAAAAATACATCCCCTGAGAACCCTCACAAAGTCAGAGGCAGAGAGATGTCAATCAGAATGAGCAGTTTCTGGAGAAGTTAAGTAACAAAGGAGAATTAGAGACTGGGAGGCAGTTGGAGAAAATTACATTTTGGAGTAAACTTCCTATGTTTGAGTTACACAGAAGCAAAGTCATTTTTGTTTGCCATAGATTATACACCTGTTATATATGTGTGAATACTCATCCTGTTTTTATTTCTAATAAAACCATCTTCTCCAAGCACCACCCAGTTGATGGGCTTTTGACTGTCTCCACTGCACAACAGCTTGCACCAGCTCCAGCTGCTAGTTTCAACTCCATAGGATGTGTGGCAGCCCTTGCCCATCAGAGGAGAACATGCACAAATAATGATGATGAGGTGGCACGTTTACTTTTAAAACAGCTTACTGCTCTACTGGTAACATTTTTTTCCACCAACTTATACTTGCAGCCAAGCACAACTACAAAATGATTGCTGTCCTCAGCCACTAACAATCTGTAGAGTTTCAGGCTATTTTAGCCAATGGTCTCATTCAGGAGGATGAAGGATGGAGGATGCAGATGAAGGACAAGGAACCCAATTCCACAAAATCACCTTCTCTGACAAAATTCCACAGTCTTGGGAATAAGCTCAGCTAACAGCTCTCCTCTCAAGATATAATGAGAGATGGTTTCCTAAAAGCATAAAGAAATGAAAACACATCCCTTTGCCTACTCCCTCCAGCCAAATTTGGACAGAATCACTCAAAGACTATCCAATGCCTCATGCTGCATTTTCAGATAAAGTTGTTCCTTTTTTTAGCCACTCTGCACACTCAGTCTTTGAGATATTATAAACACCAGCATACTTTTCACAAGACATACCTGTGCCAATGAAATTGCAGTGCAAGGAAGGAAAATTATGCCAGTAATGAGGGATTTCTCATTTTCATTACCTCCCTTCCTTCCTTCCAATTACATCCAAGTAACAAAGATTGACTGCTGCCAATATCACTAGTGTACTAGGCCAGTAGTTAGTCCTGAGCTTCCCAAAACTGTGGTCCACAAACCATCAACAGTGGCAAAGCCAGAGCAAGAGACCCACATCTGGTTCCTGGAACCAGATTAAATAGCTTCTTAGGTTTTGTCCTCAGATACCAGTGCATTCACAAGTGCTACCTGCCACTTCCTTGGCTCTGTGTTTTCACACATTTCAGATTTGCACTTTGTGTCTCCAAGATACATCATTCTTAGGGCTGTATCAGTTGGGAATTTTATATGAACAAAACAGCAAAACAAAGTGCCCTGCCTCACCTCTTCAGGCAGGCAGGTGGAAAGCAGAGCTCCAGATGCTCATCCCAGCACTAGCGTCTCCAGCAGATAGCAACTCCCAAGTTTTCAAGCTCCTAGAGAATATTTCCCTGGCTCACTGGGAGCTGACCCACAGGAATTAGAGTCTTCACATGTTATTTTGAAGACTTTGCCTTCTTTCTAGTACATGTAACTTTAGTATATTATAACAAGGAGACACATGCATAGAAACAATTAATGCTAAGTTTGATAAACAACATTGTCTCCTTTCCTTTTGTTGCTGTCTCCTCTTTATAATTAGCCTTCTAACACCAGCAATTAGCAAATTCTGTGCTTTACTGAATTTCTCTGTTCATTGAAGCACTTCCTGAAGAGTCAAATAGAGAGACTCAGTTCTTTGATGCACAAATTGCTACCAACCTAGCTAGTTTTCTCTATGTAAAGATCTACTTCTTTATTTGCATCTGTCTTGGTGCAAGGCAGTGTGTGACTGGGGCTTGGAGGAGTTTGGCAGCAGCAGAGGGGAGGTGCAGGATCCAACACTGTTGTCCCTGTGTGTCATCCCACCCCCCAGCCTGGGACTGGGCTCCTTAGTGTTCACCAAGCCACTGTTGCTGAGGGATCTGCGCACTCTGCAGACACGGGAGCACCCTGATTACACATACACGCCTCAAAGAGTTCAAGTAGTGATTTTTCGGACAAGGGTTCTTTGAGCTGCCACTGACTCCTGGAGTGCCCAGCCCCAATTCAAGAATTTTCCCAAAGGAACTTCTGCACGTGCTCCAGTTTGAAAACTTTCCACACAGATACCCCTCCTCATATAATAATAGGCAACAGAGCTCCTCTATAAATAGCCAGTGCCAAGAAGCTCCATGTGTGTGTCCTCTGCCCTGTGGATCACATTTCCCAAAGAAACCTCTGGTGGATTAACTATGGTGGTGATTATTTTTACCTTATGTTCCTCTTTTTTTCTGCTACTTCTGTTCTTTTTTCTCTCTCTGTCCTTATTGTCTCTTTAAATCTACCTCAGTTTTTATGATTTTCTTGGCAGTTTTGGATTAATTTGGTTGTATCCAAGTTCTTGTTGTGAACTGTTTGTTGTCTTGACTGAGCTCTAAGTAATTGTTGCTCTAAGATGTAGATGCTTTGACTGAGCTTGAAGTAGAGAGTTGTAACTTTAACTGCATACAAATTAAAAACTGGAATTTTGAGGAGACTCCTGGAGGGGTTGTCATTGCTCTGGACCGCCTCACAAACATATAAAAGGAAACTAACCCCCACAACTGGCTGAGGAGGTCCATGGGGCTGGGTCGTAATACTCTAGCACAGGTTCTCTTGAGGAAAGCCACAGTCATTGGAAACACAAGTACACGAGTACAGTTCTATATCAAAGAATGGGAATGCTGGCATAAACCAACGTGGATTAAGGAGACATTTTTCTTTCTATAGCACTCTTTCAGCCCTTAGGATATATCCTACTTTTTTTAACAGAAAAAGAGAAGGCAAGCAGAGACTTGGATTACAAGCAGAGAGTGAAATTGGTTCATTTTACTACATGTCATAAGGAACCTCTGAATATCTGGAGGACAGAATGCAGAAAAAAAATGTTCTTCCCTGAATGTTTCACAGTGAAATACAAATATTTCATTATGAAATAAAAAATATTCTGCTTTGCAATCATCTGAGGTAATCTTTAGTCTCAAGAGTTCAGAAATTCAACAAAAGAAAATCAAAGTCTATAAAAATGAATGAAGTCAGGCAAGTATTATGTATCAGGTGACAGAGGTTATTTTGGGAACTTACAAACCAGTGCAGTGATACGATCCTGGCTCCTCTTATCTGGCAATATTTCAGGAAATGGCCTCTGAATGGCAATTCCCATTAGAGCAGCAGTGCTGCTGCCTAATAACGTATTGCCCATACACTGGTGCCTTAATACCCCAGAGGAGTTGCAAATGCATCAAAAGCATTTTGTGCAGGACTCTTCATGGAGAGAAGAGCTATTTCAGGACTATCAGATGTTTTCTCTACATTAAAAGCTGCTGGTCTGCTGTACCATTGGACTGATTCAGCACCAACTCTCACACAACGCCTCAGCCTCTGACACTTGTGAAGAAAGAAGCTTTGTGTTCCCTTCAACCTCCAGAAAGGGAAGGAGAATTTTGATCTGTTTTCTTAGTTATGTGACAGCTTTTAAAAATCTTTCTGCTTGAGCACGGCACCTAATCCAATAAAACGTGCCAGGAACAATTAAAATCAAGGCCTCTGAGGTTCTGTTTCCTATAAATTGATCAGACTTACAGAAAAGGGTCTTTTCCTCAGAAATGCAGTACTAATCCTATCAGAGCTGCACAGGGCCAAGGACTATTTTTCTGCCACGCTGTGGGAAAGATAATTGAATGTACTAGGAAATAGGCTATAGGGATGGACAAAATGGACTGGAATTAATGAATAAGAACAGGAAGAATAAAATGACAATAAAATTTCCAAAGGAAATAAAAGCATTCGCTCAAAATAGAATAAGTAGGAACAACTTATAACAGGCTTTTAATTAATTTAATGCAATGACTATACATAGAAATAACTGCAGTTTTTATTTTGAGATCAAGGCATGAAAAAAAAAATTCTTTTCCTACTTATTTTTGTTCATCACTAACAAATTACCCAGAGAAGGGCAGAGGGGAAAGGTGAAGACAGCAAAACTTCCATGAGCATGTATGCAAAGAGAAATCCTGTCTTCTTGCAGAGACGCTTCTTTAACTTCACAAAGTAAAACATGACACACAACTGACAACAACTTGAAAAACAGAACAGCAGCATTGACCTGTAATAACACCATGATTTTTTTATCATAAGAAATAGAGATACTAGAGATAGGTCAGCTTAAGGCGGTATTTAAAAAAAAATCACCTCTTTTTAGTTTCTTTTGCCACTGTGAGAAGATGAAGACTGCATCTATTATAACTACATGCTGTGCAAACCTCATTTGGACATGATTATCATCAATCACTCCTGCTGTGCAGGTAGCATGTGAAAAGGAAACAAAACAAAAATCATGCTGCAGTATTTGACACCACCCACTCCCCTGCTCATATGCTTTGGTTCACAAAGAGCCCAGTTGGCCTACGGTTATTCTCTCTTTTTGGGACCCTTTTCTTTTCTCTCCCTCCAAGCGTATGACAGTAGCTTTGACAGTTTCAGAAGAAATAAAAACCTTTCCTTCTCACTCTAAGGATTAAGGCTTTCCTACAGAAAAGTATGTCAATTATTATATGCCATCTTGCCTTTGAAAATACATACACATTAGCTGCAGCAGTACTACTTCTTATCATATGTGTATCCTTTAGCAGAAGCCAAATAGTGTAAAAGAAATCAGAATGCAGTGCGTATCTTTTGTGGCAGTGCCATGTATAATTCTGAAAAGAGCTATTAACACCAGCATCCTATTGCATTTCTCTAGCACATACTTCAACTACCTATTGGTGCTATAATCTCAACAAGAAACAGTAGAGGTACAAGGCTCAAAACAGCAAGAAAGATAGTGTTTATCTTTTTCAGAAAAGTCTGAGCAAGCTGCAACAAATATTAGACAGTATTTAGGAACCCAGAAGCCACTAGAGTCAAGAGTTGAAAGGCATACTGCAGTCTTATCGATACTCTTCTTATATAGGGTGTAAAAAGAGTACCTTATGCTTCACAGCTCTAGTTAGTACCATGCCAATTCAGTTGACTTGCATTAGTTTATGACATCCCAACTCTTGATATGACTCGGGTCAGCAGAAGTTGCCTGCACTTCATGGTTTCTGATGCACCAGCACTGCAGCATGCCTGCTTTTACACAGCGGTACAGCAGCACACACTACAGAACAGTCGTTTCTATCTCACTCACAGCCTTCTATGTACCTCTGACAATTCACTAAAGCACAATCAGTAATACAGACATGGTAACATCCAGCTGCAAACACAGCTCTCCTCAAGTGCCAGGACAGAAGCGGTGTCACTTCACAATATGCCTTACTATCCTCAGCATGTTAATAAATCACTCTGGAATAATGAGGTATTTAAAGGCACTTCCTGAGGACCTCGCAACAGACCCTCCCCCATATGAATCTGGACAGGAGACTTTGAATAAGAAATCACTTCTCCTCGTCCCCTAGGAATCATGCTACTCCCTTTTTTTTTTTTTTTTTNTTTTTTTTTTTAACACAAAAACTAGCATCTGTAACCTGAACCTCCCACTGAGCTTCTTTGGTCACCATCTACAGCCCGTGTTCCATCTCACAGCAGTGAAATTCCCAACTCCCCTGCTGTTGACAGTCACTTAATTTATTCAAAAGATGATGTGAAGATGCACATCCCATCACAGTGTCCTGCTGACACACGCATGTCTTGTAGTCATTTGATAAACTCTTGCCACAAAGCAGCAGCCCCAGAAGCAAGGAGGGCTCTGGCCTCCATCCAACTTCCAGAGCCACATCTTCAGGAGGGAATCCCAGCGCTAGGACCCGTGACTGACTAGGATGGATAATGATCAGTCAAAGACTCCTGATACAGGCTTTAATGTTGTGATGTATCAAGTGTGCAATCAGCAATACAGCAATAGGTGTAAGCATGTGCTCAACCTTAAAATCATGTGAGTTCTCTAAGACAACGCATGACTTTTGAGGTAACAAAAAGAGCATACAGCTCTCACTGGAGCAAAGTGATGAAAGCATTCATGCAACTGGCCTCTATAAACACACTCTTCTGCCTCATATCATGGTTTTGAAACACAACTGAAGGACAGGAAATGAAAGCGTAAAGGAAACTCTCAGTAAGGGCCACATAGAAAGGCCACAGAAAGGGTAGACCAGGTATCACTTTGTTCAGCTTCCAAGTTCAAACTTCTAAGCTTAAAAGCAGCAACAAGTTCACATCCCATCACAGTAAGCAGACACAAAGGTAACCTTCTTGCAGTTTCAAACAGCTACTCACCCAGAAGAGCAGGTTGAAGACAAACATTAGGTACTTGATGCACTGCAGGCAGTTGTGAGCCATGCTGCACCTCTTCAGTTCTAGGAGAAAAATAAACGAGAGATCCAGGTAAAAGACAACGTACTTGTTTCCCTTGGGGGTAGTGTACTTAGCCTTAGTGGCCTTAGGGCCTGGGTTGGTGTGGAATCCAAAAAAAGAGTTGCTGGTAGCCCCAAACTGGCCACCATACATGCTGCTGTAGCGACGGAAGGTGCCATTTGGGAAATTGTAATCCTTGCTGTCCAGGGAAGGGCTCCTGTGATAGGTCGACTCATCGGTGCTAGACCTGCGCATGGTGGCTTCGGCTCGTCCTGTTGCAACTGCTGCCCTGACAGTCGTCGGATGTCAACAGTGCGGGCGAAAGGTTTGCAATTTTCTTTCCTCCTCCACGCTAGGAATCCCCTATTGCTTTGCACCAGCTGTTCTTTTGTCTGCCATCCCGTCAAGGAGTTATATACGTGCTGCAAGCAGTGAAGTTGGTGAAGTGAAGTCTGCTTCGCCAGGAGTTAGGGACCAGCGTGCTCCCACACGGGAGAGACTTATGCAAAAGTAAACATTCCCTCCGGTGACACAATCGTCCCTCCCGGCCCACCCAGCTATCAGAGAAGAAAAAAAAATTTAAAAAAAAAAAAGATATACTGTACCCAAAGCAACGAATTTTAAAAAAAGGAAGCGTGACCTCGCTCGGAGAGCGAACGCCACACAAACCCCCAGCTCCACATGGCACAGGCGGACAAGAGAGCGCCGCAACGCAGAGTTATCCAAAAGGCAGGCGGCTCCCGCGGCCCCTCGGTCTCCGCCACATCGCTGTGCCCCGCGCCGCCGGGCTCGCTCCCCGGGTCTCCGCGTCCCCCCGAGCGCCGCCGCTCATTCATTCAGCGCGCGGGCGCCGCTCGGCCGAGGCCCCGCCCCGCCCCTCCCCTCGCCGCCCGCGGAGCCGCAGCGAGGCTCGTTGGCTTCTCGAGCAGCCTTACCCCCCGTGCCAGGGAACTCGCGCGTCCCTGAAACAGAGCTAACCCCACAGGCAGTTAGAGTTGAAAATCTGCCACACAACTTTTTCAGAATGGAAAAATCCTGACTGAAGCCGGAGTAACGACAGTATCGACACCCAGGAAAGCAAAACGCATTTACCGTCTTCGCCTCAAATTACCTGTGAGAAGAGTAACTCAGTTCTGTCTCCGTGGGTGCGACTACCGTGGCCTGCCTCTGCCTTTCTTCTCTCGTTCTGTATGCCCTATGATTCTGACTGTAAACTGGAAATAAGTGAGAAGATGGCTGGCTAGTATTTTTTAAAAAGTTTGCCCCAGCAGAGAATTAATCAAGATGAAAACAGAGCTCTTGCATGAAGCATCTTGCCAGTCTCAGCACAAATCAAGAGACATTAGCGCCAATTAATTACAGAACAAATTAGTAAGGGTAAAATGAGCTGGGTTTGCGTATAGCCTGAGCAGTTCACCCTTGCAAACCACCCTCTAATTCTGCTAATTCACAAACTGCAAAGCTAGAGTCTAATTATTTCCCTTCATTTCCTCTGCAAACTATAAATACACCTGGCATACCTGCTGCAAGCTTTAGAGAAAAAGAAATTGAACACAAACACAAGAGTAATAACTCCTGCACCATCTGTTTCAACAACGTTGAATGACTCACAACTTTTCTACTTTTTAATTTCCCTAGCTTTAAGCACAGAGATACTGCATAGCCACGACGGAGCTCGCTGTTCTACTCTTCCTCCTTCACTTTGCTGCAGGTATAAACTCTGTCCCTAGAGAAGAGTCCTGCTTTCCTACAACATAAACATGGTGCCATGCAAGCAGATCTGTTCTCGATCCAAGTTTCCAATACACCATTTTCTTTCTATGGCACCAAACAGTTCTGCCTCCAGTGTTCCTCCTTGTCTGTGTGGCAACCAGACCAGTTTGGCAATGGAAATCCAAAGGTGATTCAAGTATTTTCTATGTCCCTATCAGCAAACAGAAATGCCTTTGCCCAAAGCTCCATGTTATATGGTAAAAAGAGAAACTAGGTTCAGCTTTGTACATAATTATGTTGAAATAGCGTCAAGTAAAAAATGATTACTTAACAGCACTGTTCACAGTGTTGGCAAGCACATAACAGAGGCCAATTTGGTATATTTACTGTAAACTCAACATCTGAAGGCTCAAAAGCAGCTCACTTACTGCTATCTGGATAAGAAAAGGGGTAGAATCACTTGATTTCACTTTTCCTTAAGGCAAGAAATCATCCATTCCCAAGCAAATTCCATCCTTAATATGAGTGGAATGCTTTATAACACCAAGATGTGTGGTAGAAGGGAGAGTTTCTAAATTCTGGTTTTAAATTAAAAAAAACCCAATTAACACCAAGACACAGTGGGTATATTTGAGACAGATGCAGAAAAACACTTGAGGAGGGTGGTGGTTACACATGACCCCTACTATGAATGGTACTTTTACCCTAGCCTCCTTTCATCACCATCCTTTAACACATCTCACTGAAGGCACAATTTTGCTTTCAAGTTGTTGCTGTTCTTTCTCACACCAATATCAATGTCTAATCAGAAATAGAATCATTTGGGATACAGACATGATACAGCTCCAGAATCATTCTTTTATTGGTAGGAAATCCAGTCAGAGTCACTAGCCTAAATGGGAAATCCTTGAGATAGCAATATTGCACCAGCAGGATAACCACAGCTTGGATTACATGCTTATACGACGAAGTAACACCCTGCATAGGAACTGGGGAAAAGCAATAAAAAGAGCAGGGCTGATGTACTCTACTTTTGTTCATCCCTGGTGGAAACTGGATGAAAGGGGTAGGGACATGCTGGGACCCATGTTAACATTTAAGCCATTACAATAAAATAATACTTACACAAACAAAGAAGAATAAACCTTGCAAGCATTGCATTGCTGGACCATTATGTCCACAGGTGTGACTCAAGTGCCAGCTGTATTAGAGCAAAAATTATTGTTAACAACTAAGCCTAAAATCACCTCGACTTAGTGACCTCCCTTCACCTCAGCTTTCCATCTACTTTTTCTCTCCCCAACTACATTTGTATATTTTCATCCTGTGGCCAATTCATATTGATTCCTCCACACAAGAGAGCAAGCACTCTGCAGCCTTGCCAGCAGAAGTTAAATTTGTATTGATGTGGGGGGCATGCTACCACTTCCATTTTAACAACTCTGCCCCTGCCGCTTGGAGTGGAGGACTACTAACTCTGGAACATCTCCAGCCAAAACCCTGGCCCTGAAAGGGGAGAGGCAGCACTCTAATGTCAGATACGCTCCAGGCAACAGATAGAAACTGCAGAGTCTGGGCATCAGCAGCAGCTCTGTTAACTGTAGCCCTCACACCCTTTGTCAGAGGAGCCTCATTCAGGGCTTCAGCTATCACTTTGAAGGCATACACCTACTTGTTCAGCCCACAGTTCTCACCTGTCACCTCACTCTGCACGTGCAGTCACCTCATGTCCACCCCCCTTGGCCACCTCTGCTCTCCAGCCCCTCACCTGTTCTGCTTGCTGTGACAGGAACTCCCAGACCCAGCTCCACACCTTGTGGTGCAGGTGGCCATTGCTGGTGGGTGGGCTGGTCACAGACCCACCCCTCTATTTAAGGGGCCGCGAACGCCCAGGCCAATCAGGATGAACTGGGTGGTGGAACAGGAACATGGGAGCTGGCACAGTGAACCCCAGGTGGGCTGAGACTTGGCTGGTGCTGCTGGGCCCTGATCCCCACAACAGAGATGTGCTTTGGGCATGTACTCTGAGCTCAAGCAATGGCTAATGTTTGACTGAGGATCCCCAAAGTACCTGGCTGCCCCCATACTCTGAGCAAGAGCTTATTTCCAGGCCTCTCTGACCTGCTCAGCTCTGGCTCCTCTTTTGGTGCACTGTGACTTTCCAGACCCACCTGTTTCTTTCCCTCTTCCTCATCCAGAGCTTACCCTCCTCATGCCTCACTGTGTGAGATGCCTCTGAACCTGAAGAAATCGCCAATTGAAATCAACAGGTACTTCAATACCCCTAATGGATGAGGCCTTTCTTTTATCCATTCCCAATACTGCTTTCTCTTCTTGCTCCACGATTTAACTCTCATGGTCACAAAACACCATTCCCTTCAGGTCACACAAAATACAGCCACTAATTCACCCCTCATTAATTTAGCCTCACTAGTCCTTTAATAAGGTGGCACTGGCTTTCCCTCTACTAATACCTCTTGTCACTGTCTTCAAAACTCGGCATACTCACTCCATCCTCCTGATGAAATAACCCACTTTGCTTTAACCTCAGCAGCCTGTTTGTAAGCATCTCATAAAAACTGTTAGAAGTGATCCACAAAATAAAATATATTTTAAAAAATCCTACTGGAAGGTATTACTGAAATATACTGTATAAATACAGAATATGTATGAGACAACTACTCCTGTTCTGCAAGAGCATGGTGTGCAAAGGCATACACATCAGCAGTCATAGTCTTTCCCAGCAGTTTCAGCAAACATGTCTAAGATCAAACTGTACTATAAAAGTGGGACTTTATATAGATTATTAACTTTGCTCCACACCACAGTATTACATCAGCTATGGCAGATCAATTGATAAATACACTCCAAATGGTTAACTTTTTAATTCCAGGTACATACAGAGATCACCACATAAAAACATTAATCAAGATTGCCTGGTACAGCCTGCCCCCTTCTTCAGAAACGAACCCAGTAAGCAGTCCCTTCTCTTCCTCACCACTGCACTCTTTGCAGCTCCTGTTTGTCTATATTTGATTCACCAAAGGAGGCTTTGTAAAAGAATTACCTCTTCCAAAGAATAATGGAACTTTACCTGTTCTGACTGGAGGGTGAACCAAAGTTCAGCGCCAGACTGGATGTTTTGGCTAGGAAAAAAAAAACAACAAAACCCTTTTCACAGGGTTTGGATTTGTTTGCTTTTGTATATTCATTTTGCATGAATATAAATGACTAAAAGTAAGGCAAAAAAGGAGTGAGAATATGATTTTTAACTTTAAAGCCTTGCACTGCTGTAGGTCTCCAGTCCCTGCTCAGCGTTGGTCAGTACTGCTCATTACATTCATTAATGACATGGATGGTAGGATTGAGTGCACCCGTGCCAAGTTTGCAGATGACAACAATCTGACTGGTGCGGTTGATATGCTTGTGTGATAAGATGTCATTTAGAGGGACCTAGACAAGGTCAAGAAGTGGACCCATGTGAACCTCATGATTGTCAACAAGGCCAAATACAAGAGAATGCACCTGAGTCAGGGCAACCCATGCTATTGGTACAGGCTAGGGGATGAAGGGATTGAGAGCACCCTTGCAGAGAAGGACTTCTACCAGAGATCCTGGTGAATGAAAAGCAGGACATGAGCCAGAAATGTGCACCTGCAGCCCAAAAAGCCAACTGTGTCCTGGGCTGCATCAAAAGAAGTGTGGCCAGCAGGTTGAAGAAGGTGATTCTGCTTTTCTACACCATCCTGGTGAGATCCCACCTTGAGTACTGCAACCAGCCCTCAGTACAGGAAAGATGTGAACCTCTTGGAGTGGGTCCAGAGGTGGGCCACAAAAATGATCAGAAACATGGAACACCTCTCCTATGAGAAGAGGCTGAGAATGCTGGGGTTGTTTAGCCTGCAGGGGAGACCTCACTGCAGCCTTTCAATACTTGAAGAGGGCTTATAAGAAATATGGAAATAGGTTTTTTAGTAGGGCCTGTAGTAATAGGATAAGGGGTAATGGTTTTAAACTAAGAGGGTAGATTCAAAGTAGATATAAGGAAGAAATTTTTTATTATGCATGTAATGATACACTGGAAGAGGTCCATCAGAGAGGTGGTAGATGCCCCATTCCTGGAAACATTTCAGTTCAAGTTGAATAGAGCTCTGAGCTACCTGCTGTAGTTGAAGATGTCCCTGTTCATTGCAGGGAGGTTGGACTAGGTGGTCTTTAAAGGTCCTTTCCAACCCAAACCATTCTATGATTCTATAACCATAACTGGGGGATGAGGCATTGAACCAGCACTGTACAATTGCCTCTCTGCATCTCCATCCATAGGCTAAGCAATGCAGAAATCTGGTGACAGTGTCCCCGTATGTCACCCTTCTTCTAACAGCTCACACAGCAAAGCAGCAGCAACCAAAGGGTTTCCTCCCTAAAATATCATGGTGTGAAGAGCCTGTGCCATCATATGTTGCCAAAGGCTTTAAGAGAGGTGTGAGTAGATCAGACTGGAGCCATAAAACCAGTTCATGAACTAAATCAAGACATGTTCTACGATTCTATGTCGAAGTAGCCCCCTAAGAAACAGGTGAACAACCATCAATGTGACTCTAGGCAGCAGGTCTTCCAGCTCAAGGAGTATTACCATGGGGCTGTAAGTTGAGGATCTCTCAAGAACCTTTTGCTGTAGAAAGAACTACAAATATTTTTTTAACAAGGAGAAGAGAGCATATTTCACTGAAACTTCAAACTTATCATATGCATAAGAAAATCCCACACCTTCCCTTTTAGTTCCAGGGTCCTTGTTTGTCCATCAGCAATTTTGTAAAAGGCTATATTTGCTGGAAAATGGTTGAGCTATGGATTGTATGGGCAGGAGGAGAAAGTCAGATGTTCTAGAGATTTCCTCAGCTAATTCAAAGATCTTTAGATATTCACAGTTGTACCTTCAACTCTTCTAAAGATATACTGATGCCTTCAACAAAAATCTGAAAAAATATTCCAATCAGAAGCAATTTCACTTATACAGAAGAATTCCGGTTTGGTTTATTTTTTGCTTTCTTTCTCTTTTTCCCCATTGTAAATAAGGAAATTTGTGTAAAAAAAAATGATCTTCAATACTTGATAGCTCATCTCCTTCTGCTCACATGCCACCTGAAGTAATGATCTTTAGTTTATAGCATAATTAGTAGCTATGGAAAAAAGATAATCATAGACATAGAGAAAATTTTAGATATGATTTGCAATGTTCTTTATTTAAGCCTGTGCACAATTTACTTTTGCAGAAACCTCACTGCTTTTTACATGTTCTTATCTGCATAATGGTTTTAATCACCTCTGCCTGTGCATTCAAGTCACACTGGTACATGCACTACTCATACTAATGGCATTTCCTTCACCCATATTTCACTAGATATGTGTTCAAAAGATGATGAGACTAAACATTCATGCAGAAGAGATGATGTCAATCCAGACTAAAAAAATGTTTCTTTAAAACTGACATGGGATTAGGCCCCAAACCCCTGTGCACCACAGAGTTCCCTTGCCATTTGTGCTTTCTGGGCTTTTGTCATTCTCTTTGTTGCTAGTGATTCCTTTTGTCCTATATAAAAATTTTAATTAAAGAGATTCACTGCTTCCTAGCGAATTCTGTGTATTTAAGTGTTGGAAAAGCAGAAGTCCTGTTCCTCTGTCAGTGCCCTCAGTAATAAAGAATGAAAGAACAGAAATAAAGAATCTATCTGACACCCTGTACACGATGAGTTGTGGCCTAAAGAAAATCTTTGCCAAGGCCTATCTTTGCAGTGTCAGCAGGTCTTAGCAGCACAAATGCAATTTATGTGCTAGTTTTCTTAAAATCAGGTTACTTTCTCTAACCTGAGAGATCAGCTGACGTTCAAAGAAATACCACTTCAAAGACAAACGTGGTACTCAGGATCTTTCTGTCAAGTATAAAGCAATCAATCAGACACAAAAATCTTTAAACTATACAGTTCTGATGGTTTATGAAAGCAGGTATTTTAAAGCCAAAATAAACAAAAACAAAACAATGACTTAGAAAAATATTCTTTAATGTTCCCCAACTAAGATCTGCCTTTTAATATTTTCATGGATTTTTTTTCCCTAGAGGATTCAAGATGGATTCTTTTCTTGTCTTGCATCATTAAAAACAGTGCCAGGGTTTTGCAAGCAGATGAACATGAAGTAAAGTTCATATAACTATATTTTAGCCCCATTTCCAAAGCAATGAAGGCCCAGCAGTATTCACTGACCTTACAGCAATCCAAGTGCTCAGCACTTTTGAGAAGTACTCAACCACAGCTTTCAGTGCATTGACATATTAATGAACTTTAATAGTAAGCACACATTTACATGCTTTTGTGAGTAGGATTGTACATAAGCATGAGAAATGCAATGTTTAAAAGGCTGCAGATCAAGCTAGACTCTGTATACAGCCACTGTAGCGGAAGAAATTACTCCCTGAGCACCCATCTTAGAGGCAAGTACTTTGCAGAGCTGCCTGGGAGATACCTTCAGCCAAAACAAGCAAAGTTATTTCAGGTGGTTTGAAATGGGTTAAGGAGCTTTACTACTAGCAACTCAGTCACCAGATGTGATCTAGCACACCAAGACTCCAAGGACAAGCCAGAGAAGTGATGTGATCTCTGCTGTTGGATCTCAGCCTTTCTCTTCATAGCCAGAAGACCTCAATTTGCTCCTAACTCCTTTAGGCTCCTTCCAAAATCATAGCTTAAAGATAAGTATAATTTTTCTAAAAAAGAACTGAAAATAAAACCCCTTAGGGTGTAATAGATGCCCTTTTCATCTTGAAAGAAAAAAAAAACTTCTTGTAATAAGCAAAAGAACCAAAAGGACGTTATTCTTCTACAACGTAGAAGTTCTGTCACACCAACGGAAAGCCTTTCTTACAGCAAACTGTGCTGGAGAGAGCTTAAAATTAAAACTTAAGTATTAAAGAGCCTGCAGCAAATTAAAATAGTATTTGAAAGGGAATAATAAACATAAAAACTACATGATGATTAAATATTGGTAGTAAAATGGAATGGACATGTACAAAGAAAATGCAACTGGCTATTTGTTCTTATATTTTACATTATCAGCTATTATTCATTTTCTTGATATTGTAAGGAATCACAGGACTTGTATCATCCTATGCAGTAAAAGTAAACAGCAGTGGATGGCTTATCCCTGACAACTGTGTAACTATTCAAGAAAAAAAAAAAAAAGAGGCGCTTCTGGTATCAAAAAAATAAAAACAAAACTGGGTAGGAGCACAAGCTTTGGCTTTCTCCTTTGCCATTCTTAGCATTCGTAACAGTGAACAGTCGAATATAACTTCAGAAGTACTACCAGCAAACATGCTTTCAAATATATTTTTTTAAAAGATAACACTGTAGGTAAACAATTTAAAACAACAGCCTAGGATCCACACTCCAAAAAGACATATTAGTGAGTATAATGTGATAATGCTTGAAATAAAAATGCTTTTCTTTGGAAGAAAAAGTCTCACCTGTACTGGAAACCATATATTTGTATTTACTTGTTCACATCACCACAATCTGGCTTGTTTTATGTTTCACTGACAAAATCTGTAAATAATCTCATTTCCCTAATGAAGGGTTACCTACACAGAAGGAAGAGGCACCTGTATTTTAAGGCAGCACAGATGTGACACCATTTTTGCAAAACATAACTCAGTCATTAAAGATAACACAGAAGCCCTAATTCAGCAAATTTGAGTTGTCTAATTAAAAATAAAAGAGAAATTAATCTCTATTTATTAAGGTGTTTCATGCTATTAACTTGAATTGTGGATCTTTGGCCAGAAAAAAGGACACAACTTATAGCTTTAATGATAAAGAATGAGAGATAGTCAGTGCTTGAATTTAGATGCTGTCATTGAAAACATGCTTCCTAAAGTCATCAGTTGTTTTGCACACTAGCTAAGATACTGAATTAAAATTTTTTTCAAAGCGTCTAAATTTCACCTGAGTGCTGTGTTTAATGTTTCCTATCAGTTTGCCCTAGGTTTTTATATATTCCTATTCTGTCAGAGACACCTGGCAAGGACCTTTGCAAAATTTAATCTTGCTAAATCGAAGCCCTCGCATGCATTAAACCCCTAAAAATGCAGGGTCAATCTCTTCTGGGGTTTGACCTCCAAGCACTTTGTTTACTGTATTATAGTTATGGGGATTTTTATGAAAACAGCTTTATATAAAAATGATTTCTGTATCAGATCACCAAGATGCCAACAGAAAAGTGATTAGGAGCATTTCCACAAAAAAATAAAAGGGTATCTAATCCATGATGGGTTTCAGAAATGGCAGGGAATAAAGAAAGAAGAATCAGTACTCCTGATTTTAGTATTCTGCCTTTCTGCCTGTAGACAGGATTTCTTATTTGATGGGGAAAGAAAACCTCCTCAGAAACATCTTTCTTTTACATATATTTTCAGGTATCTGAAAACCATATTAAGTTTCTGCCTAGCTCTGTTAGTGCAAGTGGTATTTCTCACAAATAATGCATACTTATGAGCCTATAAAACTTCAATTAAGATGCTTTATTGCCTTTTATAAGTGTCATCCAAACCTACACTATAGGGTAAAGTGTACCTTTAATTACTATTTGATATATTTACACTGTGCAAAGAGATTAATTACAGTAAAAGCTAGTTATTATTTCTTAGAAGACGACACAAATTCCTCCGTCAAAGTCTGTCTGGATAAAGCAAACAAATAATCATTTTTGTTTGCTTCCATTTTGCTTGGAAATAGAAAAGCTAAACAAACTGTAATACAACTCTACCAATTCCAATAGGGATCAAACACTACAAAACCAAAACCATAGCTCTGCAGCTTTCCTCATACCAAGAATCAAGATGCTGAAGATATTTGTAAGTAAAAAATGAAAATACCAGAAGGCAATTATACTCTCTGCCTGGTTCAGACAGCATATCTTGTTTGGATCCTGATCCAAAACCCACTGAAATCATTGCAACGTGCTCTTCCAGTTCAACATCTCTAAGTTCTGACTGCTCTTAGTCTGGGCAAATCTTCAAGTAAGCCTGTGTAGATGCTGTTGTGAGCAGAGATGCTATAAATTGGTCATACTCAGATGAGATGGCATTAAATACTTCTCATGGAAGACAGAGCAAGAGGATTGAATCCAGCACCCCCTTCACCACTGTGGAATGTGGTTTCTTTATTCATCTGTTTAAGACAGGATAGGTATTTTAAGCATGACAGGACAAATGTAATAGGGCATTAAAGGTCCAGGAACTGGGAGGGGAGAAGGGCTGACATCCTCACCAGAGCCTGTGAGAGCTCCCTGCTGACCTGCCAGCCCTATGGGTCAGACAAGTGGTTCCAGAGGCATTCTGGACACTTGCTCCATCAGCCAGGTCTTAAATGCTATCCTGTAGTGAAATGTGCGGCACCTTTCTTGCCTCACAAAATAACCATGGGAACAATTTCAACAGAAACCTCTTACAGAAAAATTCATAGAAGTGCAACACAAAAGAAACCAACAAACATCAGCTTATCAATGAGACAGCTGAAACTAGAAAAACATAAAACCTAGCAGTGTGAAACTCCCCTGATGTGGCACAGCAAGGGCACACGTTTTCCACTCCTACAGCACCTGCAAAACAAGCAGGACTCACCACTGCAGCGTGCTGCATCTGGCAGTCTGATTGCAGCTAATAGCCCTGTTAGAAGTCTTGGTATAATCCTGGCCTGGTCTTAGCTGCTACTCCAACAGTAAACTCTGCTAGAAAGGGAAACAAGCCAAAGCTGGCTTTGGCAAGACAGAGGTGTAAATCTGATTTTCCTTCATGGATTAAGTTACAGATCCTGCAAACTCATGCCTCATGCAGCTGAAAACTGGCAGCTTCAGATGAGAGGAATTTATCATTATTATTTTAGTATGAGAGCACCTCACTGATTGCAGCTTGACAGCTTGAGTTAATTAGTTGATGAAGGGTCTGCTGCACACTGGCTGTCTCCACATCTGTGGACAATGACACAATCAGCAGAATGAAATCCATTCTTAAAAGGTCTTTGGTTTTTAAATCCTAAACTACAAATCACAAAATCCACATAACAAAACCTGCAGATCAAAGGAATTACACAAGAGATTCCCCTTTCCCTGGACCTCAGACAGTCTGGTCTCTGCTGCTTACTGAAGCTCATAAACAGACAGATGACTTCAAAAGCATCCCCTTTTCATTTTGGAGTCCCAGTGGTTCTCAATAATAAGATAAGTGGTTTGAGCTCAGCTTGGCAACATTCCCCTATGGCTGCTTTCCCCAGAAGGGAAACACCAACTTGCAGGTTTTCCTCTACTCCTGCCAAACAGAAGGTGGGATTTACCCACCTTGTCAAAAAGATTATGTCAAGATCATCTAGCCTCACCTATCAGATCGATGCACAGACCCCACATGCTATTTTGCATCCATATTTGCAAAATGTTAAGGTTCTTACTAGTCAGCTAAAATAGTATGTGAGGCCATCGTGTCCCAAGCTCCTGAGAGTCAGTAGAGAAACACAGGTGGCAAGGAAAGCTGATTGGGAAGTGATCTATATGGGGCTACAGCCACTGAAAGCCACTAAGCAGTGAGGGACACGGGAAACCACTGCCTATTGGGAACAAGAACAGGCCATTGCTGGCTGACCAGGAGCCTTGTATCAGTGGGAGCTACTGCAGAAATCCAGCCAGCCCTCTGCCAGAGTCCACGTCTATTTATATGGTGTAGCTGTAAATCTCTCGGTGGCCCTCACACTTAGCACAGAAAAAAAGGCTTTTTTTTTTCCCCTCCTACTTTCCTATCCACATTGTGCACTTATCAGGGCACAGCCTGCTCTCATCTCCCTTTTTACATATCACCTAGGAAGATAAACACTTCTAGATTCTCCCTTAAAACAAATCAAAAGCAAAAAAAGCAAACTCTAGGTGTCACCAGGTATGTCTGAAATGTGGTCAGTCAGAGGTGGCTGGAGAGAAATCAAGACAGGAGGTTGCTTCCTTTAGAGGAAAACAAGAAAATTTCAAAACAAGTAGCTCCTGTCACCCTAAGCAATAAGCACAGCATGTAACTTAGCAGTTATCTCACCTGAGCCTCCTGAGTCCCAAAAGGGGCTGCAGAGAAGGGCACACAGCTATAAGAACAGGAGCCAATATTTAGTAAGACAGAGATCTACTACAAGGCTTTACTAGCTTAATTCTTGTGCAGTTTGGTCTTGTTTTATTCATCCACACAAGGACTCTGTTGATGGAGTCTGCAGTCTTCTAACAGAAATATTTCAGTACTGGATCTCTGCTTTTCTACACTTCTTGACTGGGTTATACTAGTGTATCATTGAAGTACTATAAAAGCAGATGAACATTTGTTTTGTGATGTAGGACTACTTCCTCCCAATTTGAGAAGAGCTCAGAGGAATTGGCTTCAACAACTTTGCCGTGATTTAAGTTTATTTTTTGACTATGCTGAGCTCTGACAGAAGATAGTCTCCAGTGAGAGCCATGCTTTATTCTGCCTTCACTAGGATGCTATTGAAAATGTTAGGATTAATCAGGACAGCACAAATGCTGCACACAGAGTTTAAAAGCAAAACATTCTGTAGCAATAAAGTCTGAGCATTTAGGGGACTTCAAATATTATTTTTTGTTATTACGCTCTAAACAAAAAAAACCACTTTCCAAGTTGACATTAATTTCTATAACATGGCTTTAAAAACAAAACAACCCCAAAATTCAATACACTGCACCCAGGATAGCAATGCTTCAAAATTAGAAGCAGCTTGTTGGCATTTTTCCCAGAAAAAAAATATATACTTGTGTGTGTACACACTGGCACTTTTTATTTTTTGCAAGATCAGTGAAGCTCTGGAGCTTATTCCCACCTCACTCAGCCTGAAGCAGGGACAGGCTGGTCTTTGCAGTGCATGAGCACTTAGGCAGGCGAAGGGGTTAGTTTACTCAAACAACTGTGTTTGTGCATCAGATGTAGTAAGCAGCATTGCTGTCTCAAATCCATGGTGCTGAAGCCTTATCCTTCCTATCCAAGACAGAGACCTTAACTCAAGGGTTGCTTCTCTCATCTCAGTGCTTCCAAGACAGAGTTATTAGGTTATAATAAGCAAGCTCCTAGCAGCAGCTTGATGAGTCTGAAAGAATCCCTGTGGGTCATCCCCAGCCAGTTGTGAACAAATCCCTGCACCAGCATCAAGGTTAGCTAGGATTTTTCTGTGGGATCAGGTTATAGAAGCTCCTAACCTTAAATCCGCCACCAAATCTACTGCAATGATGTCTGCAGCTCGGTTTAAACCAGCAAGAAGTGTAAGTCAATTCTTGCTGTAAGAGGGCAGAAGAGATGCAGATCCACATGTACACTTACACACTCTTGAAGAGGCACCTGAATGCTGTCCAAAAATTAATTACATGGCATGACAAGCTCTGACAATTAGCTAACTAGAGTGCTTGATGCCTAGCATTTTAAATAAGGATCTTTCAAGGGGAAAACTCTGGAACAGGCAGTGCGACTGTCATAACAGTCTGAGCTGTCATGTAAGCGTAGCACCAGTGAAACAGCCCTGCCAGTTTCACAACTGCAACTGCAAAGGAAGGAAAAGATCCTGGGGGAAAAAAGAATTATTTAACTGCACCTGTACCCTATGTCCATCATCAGGACATCCTCCCTTCCAAGAAGGCTGGAACAGAGGAGGACTTAGGTCTTCTTTAGATCACAATTGGGCCCCATGAAGTATAAAAGGAAGCCAGGACCACCACTTTCTCTCACTAGGGTTGCAAGAGGTGCTCTCTGTCATACCACATTGAGCAGAGATTAGATGCAGTCCTGCAAATACAGCCAGTCCCTGTATAGTGTGACAGCAGACCCAGCATCCTTGATATTGGGCAGGCTCAAAAACGCACTGCCTCCAAAATCCCCACATATCCACTCCAAGCAACCCTGAAGGCTGTTGCTTCTTTGCCATGTCACTGAAGGGAGTTTTGGCATAGGGCTTTTGCTCCCACACAGTTTATGCAGATTTCTCTGATGGCTGCTCATAGAAACAAGTGTATCACTCCAGCAGCCCTCACTTCTTTTGCATAAGAAAACAACACTCCCACCTTCTCAGTTTTCTCCCTCTGCATGCACAGGGAAGGGATGAAGAGGCAAGGATTTCAGGATAGTAAATAATCAGAGTGACTTTATGGCATGTAAATCAGCACTTTGAAGTGTTCATGGCAATGGCTTCTGGCATCACGAGAGAAGAAACAGTTCAATACAAAAAAGATAAACCATGATCTTGTATTTACAAGGCAGATTTTCAATGCAGCCAATTACTGCACGTGTAGTGGTGACTAAAAGTCTTACATTACTATTTACAGATCCTCTTTGACATGACTGGGTTTTACTAGTGTATCATTATTTATGAGAAAGGATCAGGGAATTAATTAAATGAAGAAGGTGGGTTTCAGTGGAAGCTGGGTGCCTGTTGCTTTTCTATACATGTGAAAATCTTCTGCCTCTTCACAAACATACTTCTGTCACTTATTTGTTGCAAACATTTCAGTCAGAAAAAATGTCATTTCAAGGATTTGCTTCACAATTTGCTCTTCTCCAATACGATTACCTACATTAGGGAGCAGTTTTCTTGCCACTACTGGATTACTCACTGGGTCTTTAGAAGGTTACATATTGTTTCTGGTAAATAGACTTATGCTACATATCTATATTAATAAGCATGTGTCAGTGTATACACTTTCACAGAAAATCAGAACCTTGAAGAACTTCACTGACACCCTTGAGAAGTGGGTAATTTCATGCTTTTTTATGTGTATATTAAAACTTTTAATTTCTGGGTTGGACTTTGTCAGGCTTGAGCTGCTACCTGCCAATTCATCTTTCTTACATAGGATCAAGGATCACGTCTCTATCTGGATAAGAGTATTGAAGCACCGTTCACATATCTAGATCTGCTTTTAACACCATATGCTAATTGACCATTAGGTTTTGATAAGAATCCCCCAGAGGCTCACACTCGTCAGTCATGATTCAAATGTATACGCAAGATTCTCAGCTGCTGCAAAATAACTTAACTACAATGAAATCTGAAGCACTGGATGGGTTTACACCAATTGAGAACCCAGCCAACCATCTCAAAATTGCAGAGGCTTCTGCTCAGGCAAGCACCACCACTGAAGTATTTTCCCTTTGTGTATATGCTGCCTCTTTCATCCCTGTTGCTGCTGTGGAATATATCATCAGCAGCACTTCTGAACTGCTCACATTTCCCTCTTCCTTTAAGTAAAGGCTCTGTTTTCCCGATTCAGTTAAGCCAAGTGTGCCAAGGCTCACACAGTTTATGCTGCTACGGCACAAGTGAGACACCCTTCCCTCAAGCTGTCACCAGTCTCACAGGAGAATCAGCTGCCAGCCAGGCCTCCGCATCCATGGAGGAACCTCATGTGTCATGATGTTAGACTCTCTCCTGCTTCTCCATTTGCAAGCACGGCTGGCTCCTTTCTCTCTCAAGGCAAATAGCCAGTAAGGGCTAGAAGTGACTTCACACCGTTATTTGCTACTTGCCAATCCACATACCCAAGCCAGCTTCATTTGAGAATCTGGTGTTTAGATTTATATTTCCTTCCAGGTAAAGAGGTAGTAGGACACTGCTGCTGAATATGTTTTGTTCGAGCCTCTCATTGCTGCTGAATGCTACAGTTAATTCTGAGACAGGCTGTTCATCATAGTACTGGTCTATGTTTTCCAAAGTGCTTCTGGAAGATGCATGGTCTGAATGAAGACTGCCCAAGACAGAGACACAGTGCAATACTGTGTGAAAATTTCCCAGAAGCAGAGGAGAGGAGATAAGAAGGCAGAATGGCTCCCTGGGGTAGGGACCCGTGCAGCCACAGCAGTGAGAAAGCTATTGGGATTTATCAGCTCAGCTACTGTTTATTACAAAATTCAAATGTTCTTTTCCTTCTTCCTGTGTGGGCCTATCCAACGCCCACTGAAGTCAGTGAGTCTGATGAGCACAGAAGCAAACTTCTAAAAAACTTTTTAATTTATAGAATAATTTAAAGCCATCTCCCTGTACCAACTACCTAAGTGCTAATAGTCAAGTTTAGGGGTTCTACAAGTTATTTCAGTTGAAGTCAATGAATTCTTCTATAATGTTTGCATGTAGAAGAACAATGCAAGGTGAGTAGGTACTGCAGTACAAAGTAATATTCACTAACAAGCTAGTGTTTTCAAAAGGCCAAAGGAAATTTCTGCCATAGTGATACACCAAAATATAAGGGCATGTAAGGTGGATTTTATTAGCAGATGTTATAGCAATTAAAGTATATATGAAATATATATCAATAAACATATCTTTCAGTTTCTCTTTTTTACTGTCTTTGCTACTGACACATATTATAAATCAATATTTTTTTGGCTCCCAGAAAGATTTTGTTCCATCCACCTTATCAAGACATACTTAATAAATCATATTTGGCAGCATAAATGAGATTTACAGGAATTAATCTTCAAATGTGGATGCTTAGCATGTACAATAAAGCCACCCCTTATATTAAAATTCACATCCGTAATATTTTAGCATGCATGATAGCAAATAAAGAGACCACAAACAGGACCACTTCATGTATATTTGCGCTGCTAAAAATTATCTTTCCCCAAGTTTCATTAACATGGAATCACAGAATCCTAGAATGGTCTGGGTTGGAAGGGACAATGTAGGTCACCTAGTCCTACTCCCTTGCAGTGAGCTGGGTCATCTTCAACTGGATCAGGTTTCTCAGAGCCCACTCCAAACCGACCTTTAATGTTTCCAGCAGTGGGGCATCTACCACCTTTCCAAGCAACCTCTTCCAGCATTTCACCACCATCACAGTAAAAAAATTCTTCCTAATATCCAGTCTAAAACCTCTTCTCTTTTAGTTTAAAACCATCAACCCCAATCCTATTGCTACAGGTCCTGCTAAAAAGCTTTTCCCCATTTTTCTTATAAATCCTCTGCAAGTATTGAAAGGCCACCTTGGAGTCTTCTCCAAACTGAACAACCCCAATTGTCTCAGCCTCTTTTCATAAGGGAGCTGTTGCAGGCCTTTGATAATTTTTCTGCCCCTCCCCTGGACCCACTCCAACCAGCTTGTATCCCTCCTGTGCTGAGGATACCAGAGCTGAACACAGCACTTCAGATGTCTTCTCATCAGAGCAGAGTAGAGGGGCAGAATCACCTCCTTCAGCCTCCTGGCCATGCTGCTTTTGATGCAGCCCAGGACACAGTTGGCCCTCTGAGCCACAAGCACATATTGTCAGCTCACATCCAGCTGCTCAACCACCAGGACCCCCAGGTCCTTCTTGGCAAGGCTGCTCCCAATCTTTTAATTTCCCAGACTGTATCAATTCTGAGGGTTGCCCCAACACAGGTGCAGGACCTTGCACTTTTTGAACCTCATTAAGTTTTCACCAATCCACTTCTCCAGCTTGTCAAGATCCCTCTGGATGGCATCCAATCTGTCATAGATGTCAACCTCACCACTCAGCTTGGTGTCATCTGCAAACTTACTGAGGTTGCACTCAGTCCCACCATCTATGTCATTGATGAAGATAATAAACAACACTGGTCCCAAAAGAGACTCCTGAGGGATGCTGCTCATCACAGAGTGGTCAACATTTTTACAAAGAGTTAAAAAAAGCTGAAAGCCTTATTAGCCTCACAGTGCTGGAGCAATATATCATATTGCAAAGCTGAGAAATGCACTTCAGTCGGTTTCACAAACACCCCCCCACATTTTAGCAGTTCACTCTGGCTTTCAAAGAAAACTAATGAAGGCTAATTTCTGACTGTGGAATGAAGCAGAGCACATAAAGTTCATACATCTGAGTCCTACGGCCTCTTCTGCAGCATACTTTACTAGAGGCTTTAGGCAAAATGCAGTGAAATTTTCCCATGGTGCATATGGGTTTAAGACCTAAGCAAGATCTGTTTCCATCTCTTCAGACCTCAGTCTGCAGAACTGAAACAGAAAGGGCCAAACTAGTCTCAAGGTTTAATTCTGTCCTCATTTTCTAGATGCCTTGAGTTTGTCTTTTAAGAATTCTGGTGTAAGTGCCTTCAAGAAAGATGCTGTCAGAGCCTCAGTCAAAGCTGATGGATAGGAATCACTTGATTCAAAGCCCCAGAACAGAAAAATATTATTATTAAATGTTCTTATGGTTTAATGCCTTTGCATTAAACATTTGCTCAACAACTTAGGCTTTAACAACAGCTCTTTCCAAATGTATTGCTGGTGAAAGAACTGTTCCGTACTGCACCACATTAAATACCCCAGTGCAAATAACAAATCCACAGTCCACAGAAATGCAACTGCATTCTTGGTCCTTGGTCATTAATACATGCTTACATGTGCAATTTTCCTGGTACCCAAGACAGAGTATTGGGCTAAAATGGTCACTGCTTAGAGTCTTGTGCTGATGACAGTAGGGCAGAGAATGTGTAATAAATATCTGAATATGGTAATTATATCAAGCAATCAGGTTCCACTTGAGATTGCTAATTTACACCTAACAAGCACTGGAAAATAACCAAAGAGAATACACTGTTTCTTCACTTCCTGTCTCCTGGACTTTTATCCACCTTGCACCCAAATACTCCCTCCCGACAGATGCCAGAATTTTCTGGCTTTCTTGCTCAATTCTTCTGCTTAGAAATTACTCAGAAATACATATTTTGTTGATTATATTCTGTACATTAACTAGAAGAACCCAGACCTCTAAGTCTTGTATTCACCATAAACCTGTACCAACACAGAAGCCCTCAACACTGCAGGACATCAGCCTCACACAGAAATTGCACAGGGATTCTAATCAATAGGAAGAAAAACGAGCAGAAGAGCCAAGTTTCCAAATGCCCTCTGCTGGCACCTGTCAATATTACTAAGAATTTCACCCTGTTCCTAACTAGCCATTCAGAAAACTAATTTTGAAGGTTTATCATCTGAAGATATCTTGGGTTTACATTTACACTGATAAATTTATCCTCTTCTGGCTTTGCCTTAATACTGAAGTTTGCTTGGTTTTAACAAAGCACGGCAGAAACTCTAATGCTGCACTACTTCTTGTAAATGTCAGGGTTGATTGTAATTTTTTTTTAATCCACTAACTTCTAGGGATCATCACCCTCATTATTTTGACCAGTTGCTTTTCAGAAAGCTGTTGTGAAGTTTTGGTGTTTTTTTACCTTCCCACCAAGCACCAGGGCTACAGAAACGCAACCTCTTGCTGCAGGATCCAGGGGTGGATTGCTCAGTGAGATTTTACCCACAGTGATGTGCTGGCTCCCAATACACAGCACAGCCAGGATAGTGATTGCCACAGCTACTGCACAGTCACAATCACACAGCCACAAGCTACCAAGGCTGCCGCTCCTCACAGGCACCAGAATCCCAGCACTGGATCCAGCACAGGGCAACACTGTAACAGCATGAACAAAGTGACAGGCGTTTTTCAAATTATTTTACCGTTTTACACAAATAACCTCAATATGTGGATTTCCAAGCATGACAGAATGATCACCTTATTTCCAACATTCTCCTTAACTATCCAATAGGAATTTGAAAAAGACTTCAGAAAATTGTAGAGAAGAAAGCCAGGTTACAGTTCCTTGATATTCTGGTTGTGAATTACTCTTCCTTTACTACTAACTTTCAGTTACATCAGGACACTGTGTCTCACAATATTTTAAAGTTATGTTTCAATTCCACATTAACAACTAAGCCATTGTATCATAAGAAACCAACAATTAACAACACAGATCAGGAATACAGATCCCAGAGCAATTGCTGACTTCTTGAAAGAGATTACTATGTGTTTGCATGACAGCACTCACTCACAGGAATAGCTGCTGAAGACACAGGGCTGGCTAAACAACCTGTTTTCCACGAAGCTCTTTAAGGGATGAAAGCATTTCAGGCATGTTTGTTAAAAAATGCTGCTGGGAGAGGAGAACGAAGAGTCCTGCCTCCCACAATGTGCACAAAAAGGGTCTGTATAATAAGACGCCACTAGATAAAAATGTTGAAACCTGCTTCATGAAGAAACAGTCATTGCGCTCATGAACTGCAGAGGTGAGACATGGCACCAAGCTAGTTTCGGACAAAGACTAAGTAACTACACCCTGTTGGTAGTGTCCTCCTCAGTGTTCCCTTCATTGAAATACCACAAGACTTTAGGAGGAGGCCTTGCTAAGGATACACTTCTGCTTTCAAGGCATGAATTTTAATGAGTTTTTGCCTATTAGTTTCACATTACTTCCTCTGCTCTTTGCAGGCAAAAAGAGACAGAGCTTCAGGGTTCTCCATCCAGAAGCTACGGTCAGCAATGACATTTCTGCCATCTACTACTCTCTTGGTGTTGCACCTCTGAAGTTAACCTTAATAGGACAGTATTTATTATGTTTAAGAAATCTTTGATGAACCTATAAAGAAGCCTTATCAATCAGAAGACCAAAGCTGTCAAATCATACCTGATTAATTGAAATACATATTCAGTAGAACAGATTGTACTTACTAATTGTACTTGCTACTCTGATTCCATGACTAAATAAGGCTTTTAATAACTCTTTCTACGTAGGTGGGTAATAGAATAAAGTAGTTCAGAGTTCATTATGGACACAGCCCCTAGTGGAAAATACTGTTAATATGTCTTTTTTTAAAATATAGCTGTCTCTAGGCTGGCAAATTTAATTTCCGTAACTTGTCATCACTACAGCTCTGCTAAACTTGGTTGGGGTTTTAGTGCATGAAGAAGTCAGCTTAAGTTAACTCAGAAAACAGGGTTCTAACAGTAAAGGTGGGTCCCATATTTAGCATATGGATGGAGCCATATAAATCCTGCCTGTGTAATGTATCATACCATGAGTGACTCTTCTGATAACAGATCATCTCAGCCTCACAGAGCTTCAGGAACAGGAACTGACTGTTTCTTTGCAGACTGTGATTTCTGTTCTTGCAAGTTGACCCATAGTGTGGAGAATGCTGTTGGGGGAAAATAACCCCTCAGGCCATCCATGAAAAGCTGCTTCAGTCTAGTGTTTATTGTCACTCATCTGGAATAGATAGTGTGACTACTGGATTACTTTTCGGTTTTGCACTAATTGGGCATCTGCATGGATGACAGATTTAAATTTTTTCATGCTTTGTCATATTTACTTTTAAGTGATTTTTGGATGGTATAGGGAAATAATTCTGTTTGATATAGAAACCTGAATAGTACCTAACAGAGAGGAAATCGACTTGACCTTCACATTCTGGTCAAATGGGACCCATAATTATTAGCACAACACTAGAAAGACATCTGGGTTTTGACACGGAAAATGTCAGGATGCAAGGGATGGCAGTAGAGGAAGAGCTGGCACTTCAACATAAGAACAGCCACATACTTTCACTCTGACATCTAGAAAATACATTCCAGTTTAGTAAATATGCCAGTGGTAAAGCAGAATAATAACATCCTCCAGGAAAGCCTGCAAAACAGTGTTTTCTACTCAGGGACAAAAGTTGTTGCATTGTAAAGTCTTCCTCCCAGCATGGTGATACCTTAAGTTTTCCAAGCTTTACATTTCTACAAGCAACACAGCGAGAAACCCTAGAAAAAAGGCTGAACTGACAACTGGAACGTTAAAGAGTCATTTGAAAATAAGAGTTCAAACCTTTATGAAAATGTTTGCTTAAAGCTTTTTCATCCAAAAGCTGGTTCTAAAGCAGCACCATGGTATTCCCTTGCTAATGCTCTTCAAGGAATTTCAAATCAAATAGACACAATTTTCAAGAAGAGTATCTTATTCCCTAAGTCCTGTAAATTCATTGTGGGAGTCCCAAAACTCCAGCTGAATTCCTTCCTTCTTTCTAACAGATTTCAAGTAACTTGCACAGAAACAGGAGAGTATAATTTAGGAAATAAACACGGAAATGAACCATAAGTTATACCAAAATTTAACTCACTCCTCTAGTTCCATTTGTTCTCCTATGATAACAAAAGGGAGGGGGAAATCTCCAACGAAACCTGACACTAAGATTCAGTGCTGTAGCTTCAAGACGGTTTTACATATTCTGTAAAACAGACCCTAATGAGTTGTCTCACTTTGAGGTCCAAATGTTAAGAAGCAGTAGTTAGGGATTTGCTGATACTGAGCGTTGCAGAATGATTAGTACAACCTGGAACATAAAGACTCTAAAATAAGAGAATAACAACTGTTCTGGATATTAAAAGTGTTTACTAAGCCGTGAGTTTAAAATGGAGATGTAAAGAAAATAATGCAAAAAGGAACATGGGAAAATACTACTAATCTCTTGAAAACAAAATTCAGAAACTCAAAATACAGTTAAGACAAACATACAATACCATCCTATTATAGTCTGTATAATCTACCACAGAAGATTATTTTGCAGCCAACTTTAAAGCCAACTGGCTGGAAAATGGCTTTGCGGAGAAGGACCTGGGATTCTAGTGGCCAACAAATTAAAAATAAATCAGGAGTTGCCCCCAAGGGTGAAAATCAGCTGTATTAAAAGAAAGAAGACCCTAAGATCAACGGAAGCAATTAGCTTGCTCCACTCAGCTCTTGCAAGACTGTGTCTGCAATAATGGGGCCAGTTCAGGGCTCCCCAATACAAAACAGCTGTTGACACACTGGAGCAAGATGAATGGAGGGATGGTTAAGAAGTTAAAGCAGGTAATAAAAGACAGACTGAGAACTGGGCTGGAGCAGTCTTAACAGAGGGCTAAGGGATGATGGTATTACTGGCTTCAGCTACACAAAGTGAAGGGAAGCCAGAGTCTCTCTGGAACTACAGAGTAATAGAATGAGAGGCAACAGCCACATTTGTAATAAGGGAAATTCTCACTAGATGTTGGCAGAAGGTGGAAAGAAGTACTGTGAGGTTGTCCAATATTGGAACAGGGGCTCTGAGACATAGGGAATCTCCATCTTTAGAGATGAAGACAAAATCTAAGATTTAAAAAGGCCCCTAGTGACCAACCCAATATAATTTTAAAGCTAGCCATGCCTGGCACAAGGTATTAGCCAGATGACCTCTAGATGTCTCTTCCAACATGAATAATTCTGATTCCATGATCTACAGGAAAGTTAGCACTGTGTAATGCAGTGATAGAGTTAAAACGGGCTGAAAGCAAAGCAGGAGGTGAAACACTACAAGAATCACAATGCTTTGGAAGAAGAGTATGAAAAGACAACAGGCTGCTTGAAAGACAGAAGATGGACCTACTGTGTCTCAGGTTGCATTCCAAACATTAAATGGGGAATATTTTTTAATAAGAGTAAGTTACCTGAGTGACAAGAATAGATACTTGGGCAGACCTAAGAAGTAGGGGGAGAGTATACAGAGGCTGTTATAAAAATTCATGGAAATGTAGTTACAAATTATAAGTGGCTTGTCACAGACGGGACATAGAATGTTTAAGTATGGCCACACAGGCATAGGCTATTGACACGGTTATGTTAAAAAAAGAAGATATATGGTGTAAAACCTGAGCACCCAGAATGTAGGATGAGGGGCCAGGCCCAAAGGACAATCAATCATATTACAAATGGATGTACTTTAGTTGACCTGAGATGTATCTAAAGTACAAACTGACATAGTTACAAGTATTGTGCACTGATAGCTCTGTAAAAGTATGACCTATAAATAGCAGAGAAGTAATACCATCATAGATCAGAAAGAGTTGTAAAGGAGAAGAGCATACAAACATCACAGGATGTTTCAGCCATTTCCACTCCTGAAGCATCTGTAAAAGACCAGACACAGAGATCATAAGAAATGGAAGAGAATGTTTCATCACAAGCTCTCCTCTTCCATTTGGTGAAAATAAAGTGATTCAAAAGACAGGAAAAGGCTGAGTGGGGGCCTAAAATCACAATGACAGGTGCTTACAAAGCACTGAAATCTTCTGGAGAAATATTACAGTAGCACAATACAAACTGGTATATTACATGACCTCAAGTCCTCAAAGAAGCACCATGGACAAGGGAGCTCTAAAATACTTCAGAAGACATTTGAAGTCCCTGATGCTCATCTTTCAGGTAACAACTATGTCTTCCCTTCTCTCACTCCTGGTCTGTGGTGAAGAAAATAACATATATCCTTCACTAGTATATCCCAACAAGCTTTAAAAATGAGATTATTATTGTTATTGGCATCTGACAGATAAAAGCCCTGAAGCACAAATAAAGAACAATTACTCAGCAGAGCAGCGAGAAAAATAGGAATGGAGTCAGTTCCCTGTATCTCAGAAGCATTTCTTCTTCATTAGGTCAACACACATTTTCTTGTTCACTGCTTTGTCATTAGCCTAGACCCACAAAGAACACAAGACTGTTCAAAAATAGCTTACCTTTTTGGCTTCCTAAAGCCGCATTTACATTTCATTCAATGCATACTGACGATTTGTCCCACATGACGAGGCTCTTCCCATTTCTGCTGCACTGATATTAAAAAACTCCATAGTAGATAAACAACTCCTTATTTTTACTATTTTTCCTGTAACACAGGAACCACTTCCACTACAGGATGCTCAGCTCTCATTAATCCATAGACAGAACCTGAATATCCCTCTTGATTTGGCTTAGGCTCCCAGAAGGGGAAGGAGGGGATATATAGCTAAATTTCGAGTGACTAGCAGGAAATGCCTTGATGGCAGGAGAGAATAAGAGAGAACAGCCTAAACAGTTTCATTGTAACAAGCAGGAGGCAGTTTCACATGCCTGTAAGCTTATCTTTTAATTGCCTTGAAAGCTTGAGGCTTGCAGTTAGAAAAGTGATTGCAGTAAAGATCATCTTGTTCACAGTATATGCATCCACCACATCCTTACTGATTAAACAATGTAAATCAAGGGAAGTGCACGACTTTTGGAAATAGATACTGAGCTACATATTAGTTTACAAAGTCTAGAGAATTCAAATCCAAAAAGGCAAAAGGAAAAGAATGCAGTGCTGTTTCTGACTTCTAGCATTAAATAAGGAAAAAAATTGGTAGGCAACGGTGAAATACTGTGCATCTGCTCCCATAAACAAGACTTTTCTGGTGTTAATACTTGGTGCACAGTTACTTCTGTTTAAGAAGCCAAATGGAGTTCTGGGATCTCCATAAAAGCATGTTTCAAAGTACTGCAACTGGTTACGCTTTAGAGCTACTATTGATCTTAAAATCCATGTAACATAAGCAACAAACCTTCCTCCAGTCTTACCCTTGCAGCAGATATTTCTGATGGTATGTGGCAGGGAATGAGTATTCCCCTCACCAGTGCTCCTAAGGGGCACAAGCTTTTCTGGGAAGGCACTTCAGCCAGACAGCATGTTCCCATTCCTTAGCAAGGACAAATCAAGTGTTTCCAAATTAATCAAAAGTATTTTGCTTTCTCATAAGTAACTTTTTATCTGCTCTTCCATGCAGCTACTTTGAATCTATTGCTGTTGAAAAAGCACTAGGTTGATAGCCCAGACTTGGATTTTTCACAATGTACCAAGGCAGTTGCCCCACCCCAGTAGCATTAGGAGACACCAGCAAACAGGAAATTATTGATCCTACCACCTCACTCAGCTCTGCAATGTCATTTACTCACAACAGTACTCACAACAGTACTATCCTCCTCAGTACTACAATCTATGTAGAACTGGCAGCCATGGTAGGAAGCTCCTACTCTATTATCTATCTGTTAAATTGCCTCCAACTTGGTTTATCAAAATGCCTGTTGGTAAAGTAAGCCTCATCCAGTTTGATACAGCCACTGGCATACCTGCTAAGCCTGCTACACACCAAGCTTGACTATATTGGAGCATTTCAGGAGATGAACACTTGATTCACTACAACCAGCTAGAAGCCATTAAATTCATTTCACATCCCCAAAGACACATCAAATCCAACAACTGATTTGCAGTGCCTTCAAAGCAGCTGAAGTAAAAGACTCTCTATTTCATTATAGGTTGCCTAAGTCCATGCTTCTCCACCTCTGGCCACACAGCCTTTACTTTGGACTGCACAAACAGATTAAGGTCATTGTCAAAACAATAGCACAATGTCATGCTGGACAAGCTGAATAGTGTCAGCAACTAAGTGGTAGCTACATGACACAGTAGACAGCAGCACCTTACTAAAGGAGAAAGCATTTTTCACAAAAGTGAAAATGACTGGTTATGCTTATTATGCTAAGAACCCCAGTGGTGTTGGATGTTTTAGGCAGATGCTCATCAAATGGACTGCATTAAAACTACCTCAGTATTCTGCAATGGAACAGAATAGCACAGTGCAGAGGCCAGCCAGCACAGCTCTAAGCACTCACAATTATCAGTGCAAATTAAAACATGCCTTATAAAAGGAATCTGGTTGGTTTTCTGTATTTGTTTTTGCACCAAAATTATTGGCCAGAGCAGATTGTAACTAGTAGGTTTGTGATTGCCTAGGATCCTTGCTCTGTGCTTGCGTTACTGTCTCATACATGACATTGCTGAGCAAAAATCCCAGCCCTTGTGCATCTGAGATTTCTGCTGTGACAGACACTTGGAAACCACAATTCAACAACAAAACAAACTCCACTATTAGGCTGCCAAAACATGAAGAAGTACAGAAGAAAGATTTGCTTTGACACAGTCATGCTCAATTAGCAATTTCATCCCTTCTATATGCCTGGTATGTGCATATAAATAAAGTGTTTCTGAATATGATGCCTTCCTAAAGTTCAGCAACAGCAAGGCTTAAGTGTGCACAGATAGACTTCCACACAGGTTTGGGCATTAGAAAGGTGCATCCAGCAGCTGTGATGCTATAAAGCTCTCTCCTTGTAGAACCCTGCTGAAGTCTATCATGCCCCATGCAGCCACCATAATATAATCACTTCATATTCTTCTGCACCCAATTTTATCCCTTCATTTTCCGCTTTATACCTACAGCAATGATGAGGGAAGAGTGATTTCTTCATAACACCAAAAGAGCAAACTAATACCTTCCATTGAAATACTGGAGAAAGCATTGCTTTCAGTAGCTCAAATAATGAACTCAGTGACTTCACAGCTAGATACTCTGACCAGACACTACAAATGTTTTAGGTGGATAAACCCACATATATGTGCACCAAGTGTTGTATTTGCTACAGTAGACAGACAAGAAGGTAACTCAATAATTAACAAAGACACAAGGTCTGGTCTGTCATAGGAAATTTTTTTTTTTTAATGGTGGTATGCAATGCTTGCAAGTATGTGTGGGAATTCCTGCATACTAAAGTGGGTCAAGAGATCCTTTGGAGCTGTATTACAGAGTGAAGTCCACAGATATTTCAGTTCCCAAGTATAATGAAGTCTTAATACCGGTGCAAGGCACAGCAATAAACTTTCTGGCATAATAAGCAATATGGCAGGAATCTAAACAGAAGTTTATTTAGACAAGATCCTGTGAACAGAAGTGTTATTTGTGACCTGGATCTCAACCAATTATTCTCTCTGAGATTACGAGTCACACTCAGACACAGTCAAAGCCATTAGCAACAGCCGGAAAGGTGGAAAAAAAGAGAAAACAAGAATCAAAATAGGAAAGACATATCCTGTTTCTCAACTGAGAAAGAAGCAAAATTTCACAAAGGAACATCACTCTGAAGCAATGATGTGTATTTTCTTTTGGGGGAGGTCAGGGGTTAGGAGGAAGGGGACTGGATTGGTAGGACTACCTGAAGTGTCTGGGAAACCCAGCTAGCCACAGAACATGAGAGCATGAACAAGCCTCCCGTTCTGCAGAGCTGGTGATGGAAGTGCTGGGGACCGCTGTTGCTGGAAGCCTTTTGGAGAGAGACAAGAGGCATCGGTTTAGTTTGGAGTTAAAGAACAAGCAGGGGAACCACAAAAGTTTTGGAGAGGCCTGCTAAGGGACAGGGGCAGATCCTGACATTATTTCAGTCCTTTGTAGAAAACCAAAAGAAAATACACGTACCAAAGAACCACACCCACAAGTCTGACGCCAAATTAGCTTAGCACATGGCTCTATTAATTCTGCCCAAGTATTTTCTGTTTGCTGACAGACTGAATCGCTGCTCACTGATGCAGGTTTATCTCCCTCATGCATTACCAGCCTGGCAATCAGAAGGGAACCTGGCAAACAGGACTAAGAACAAGGACAGAGCAATCTTCTTTCTGAGGCCTGCTGCCAAGTGACAGAGCTGCCTGCCTGCCAGAAGCAGCACTTTCACCGGGGATATGGTAAAAGAGTTTCTCTTCCCTGCAGGTAAGCATGTGTCACCTTAGGAGCAGCCCATCTGCTAACTTCACCTCAGGATGGACACAGAGGGGGATGCAGGAGGGGAACAGCAGGAGCTAAGAAAATAGCTTTTTTTCTTGTCCCCATCATCAGTGCTCAGATATGAACTCTCAGCTGCTGGCAACTTCAAGAAACAAGGCGACAGGTGGTCTGATAACGTGCTCTTCCTACCCTGCTGCTCCAAGCATTCATCCCACACTGTAAATAAGACTAAGCACTAAGTTCCCAAGGAAACTGGAGCTCCCTGATGCTGCTGACTGAGATTTTCCACTTAGTGCAATGAGGGCAGGCTAAGTTAGGTCAGACTCTTTAAGAGACCTGATGAAACACCATCAATTACCAGGACTGCTCCCAGAACTCCTGAAGAGCTGACAGCTCAATGGCTTGGCCATTATGCTCTAGGCTCACTACTAACTGCATCATAAGACTTCATTGCTGTCTACCACTCCGCACAAGTGGTTTATTCAAATACATCTGTGTGATCTCCTAGTGTTGTTTTCCTTCGGTGCTGCATTGTGTGTCCCAAGAAAACATCTGGAGAGAGTGCAGTAGGGTGAAAAAGCCAAACAACTGCAAGCATATAACAAACCACGGGTGAAATTTCACACAGGAGCTCACTGATATCTGTTCTGCGGGCTTTGAGATATTCCATGCTGGTGGCAGAAAAACTCACTAGAGCTTGCCAGAGTCCTTACACCCATGCCCCTTTGTCATGGTTTAGCTAAATTTGGCAGCTAAAAACCATGCAGTTGAGCTTGCAAATCCCCCCCACTCCCGTGATGAAAAGGGAGAGGGAAATGAGAGGAACAAGACTTAAGGGTTGGAAATTAAAACTCCATCTTTAATGAAATTATAACAATAGCAATCACAATAACAACAACAATAATAATAATAATTAGAAGTTAATAAAATATATACAAATGCATGACACCACCCACCCACCCCACTCCTCTATGACTATACGCCACCACAAATGCTGCAGAGCAGACACAAGGGAATGGACCCAAAGTTAGGAGAGAGATGGACTAAGGAACTGAATTCAGCAACACACAGATCTGAGATCAGGAACAACCAGACAAATTAGGCCCTCACCAGATGTCAGCCATGGCAGAAGAGAGAGCAAGACCCTCATGATCTCTCAGTTTTATACTGAGTATGATGTATATGGGATGGAATACTCTGTTGGTCAGCCCTATTCTCCCCTCGTCACAGGTGTGGCCCTTCTCCACCAGCTTGAGGATGGCCTTGATTATGTATAAGCATTGGCCTTTTTCATAAAATCATAGAATCACCAGGTTGGAAGAGACCCATCGGATCATCAAGTCCAACTGTTCCCATCATTTTGTGTACCAATGACCTGTGTTATCACTTTAGAGAATAACACTGTCTCAAAAACATGCAGTTAGTTTTCAGAGAATGAAGTTACTTACAGCAGCCAAGTTAATCAGAAAAGTGACTCTAATTTACCTTGAACTACAACACCCTTCAAAGGCCAAGGCCCAAACTGTTTCTCAATATCAAGGAAACCTGCTACTTCCCAGACAGTTGACACCTGAGTACCAACTTTTTCTTCCCAGAATGGGTTATATATTCAAGGATACTGTGCTAAAGAGCAGGAAGTTTCCCTCTAATGCTCATAACATCTTAGTTCCTTTCCCAGTCTTTCCTCCCACAGCCTCTGGCTTCTTCTTCATCTTATGCAGAAAAGGGAATCATGCATGCGTTCCCTCAAATCAGGCAGTCTAGGGCAGCACCCCCCTCAAAGTCGGTATCTCTAATTCTTATTTAACCCTCTCTGTGCTAGTTGTGTTACAGAGACCTCATCAACACTGGGTTTGCATGTCAAAATAACTTGATTTCTACATCCTCCCCACTGACAACTCTTGAAAAGGCAGTATTTTTCATAGCCACCTACAACATACAGCATAAGTTCTGAATTTTGCAAAAGATTGGTTTTAACTTGGAAATGATACTGATTTTAAATCATAGTTCTAAGTGACTGCTGAACATTTTAGTAGCTGCTTTCTGCCCCTACCCTCATTCCCCCTCATCTTAGTCCACTGGGGTGTTTTGGACTTTTTGCTGAATACTCAGCTGAGATGGAGGAATCAAATCAAGTTCTAATCAAGCATTCAAATCACTGCAGGTAGGCTCAGTTGGCAGCTTCAACAATCAAGCACTCATGACAAAAGCCATCGATGCATGAAACTCACATATGCTGTGCAAAATCTCAAGTACTAATGCAACATAGTCACCAGGGACTCTCCACAGAAGACTACTAACTACAACATGCAGATAAACTTAGTATTAATAATTGTAATGCACCACAAGAGACACTAAATTGGGGAGGAAGAGAGGGTGGTATAGAAAATTTCCCAGAAGCCTAAGGTTAGTACTTCTTTCCCATATGCATGAGTGAGCCTCACTGAACTGATTCTTGGAACTAAAATATTCTTGAGCTCTGCAAAATCTTCTTGAGCTAGTTCTTTTCAGCATTGCTGTCCTGCATCAAAATACACTCTCTTGCAGTTATTCTATGAAGCTTCAGATAACCAAGGTCATCTCCTGTGGTTAACCAAGGGGTAAAAAAGCTGATGTGGCCCAGAGGTAGCAACCATGCAAAACAACTTCGAAGAATAAGCAATCTGATGCTGAGCCCTGAAAGCACAGTAACACCAGAGCGAAGTTCACTTCTCTGGAGATCTAAATCTTTCTGCTAAGCATGAAGAAATCAAGTTGTTCTTAAGTTAGGAAAGTATGAAAATGTGTGCCACATTTAAATACTGTCATACAAGAATGGATTTTCAGTTTCAGGCCAAAGCCTAAATGCTCCTCTGAGCTCATACAACACTGTTTCTAGAACTATAGCAGGGTCATAACGATTATTTTATCTAGTCCAAATCTGACACTGGGGATGCCTCCTCCATTTGGGGAGAAGTGTGATACAACTGGATTTCTAAAGAGCTAATTTTTCAAAGTGCTGAGCACTAACACAACACTCACTCTCTCTCTCTCTCTGACATCCACAGGAATTTTACCACTTACTTCAGTGCCTAAAGACTTTGCGTAACAACAGGTGCACTTAAAAATTCCACCTGGAGAGATTTTTACAGAAATATGAAGAATGGCATAAATGCAATCTGAGCAGAAATATGTAGGTTCAAGCATCAGAAGAAACAGAAGGACAAAGGGTCAAACTAAATGCCTGTATTGCTAACAAAGACCACACCAAGGTTGTGGCAGTGTCACATCCACTACTCCTATGCTCCTTAGCCCACAAGGAAAATAGACAATGGGTGGCAATCTGGCTGAGATTTATGGAAGATGGAGTAAACAAGACTCTGCAATCACCCTGCAACTGCTGCTGAATCCTAAAGGGCACAAAAGACCTGTCCACAGAAATGCTTGTTACATCAGGAAGAATTTTAGAGACCTTGTGTTCAGAGCACCTCACCATTCTTGGAGCTGCTCAGGCCACAGACTCTCAGGAAGTTATCCTAAGTTTGAAAATTCTCCATCAAAAGCTACTGTAATACCTCATATGGATGGTTTTTACAGCTCAGGTAGTAAGGACTGAATATTTAGCCCAAGGAAGTTAACAGGATAGACGACTGTATAACCATGACAAACCATATATACCAACACTCACCACATTACAACCACGGTTGAAACTTTAACGAAATAAGATTTTCTCCACTTAGGGGAAAACAGAAATGCTTCCAAATCAAATCGTACTTCTAGGCAACTTAAACCAAATTTTCCATCTAATAGGGAAATTCTGATACCAACATGTCTGTCCTGTTTTTCATTTATGATAAAATAGAAATCACAGTGGAACAGTTAATGATCCACTTGTATATGCTACACAAAGGGTAGATGCTGCAGTGCCAAACATTTTAGTGTCTGAGCCTATTGAAGAAAATAGGTTTATAATTCATACGTATTAAAAAAAATCTACAGTAAAAGGGAGACCAGACATTCAAATTCCTATTTGCAATAGGCCACTGAAAGCTACAAGGCATCTCCCAGCTCAGCCTCCATTAATAAACACGGAACACAAGAATTGTATCCTGCTTGTGTTGGAATGATACATTTCCTCCTTCCGCTTTCTTTTCTTAACAAGATTAGTTTGTGGCAGTGATGCATGCAGCCCTGGTTCTGTGATAAGCAGAGCCTGCAAACCCACCATGCTCAATACTGCCAAACATCAGCTCACGTGAACTACATTACAGGGCTTTCTGCTGGTTGCATTGTTTATCTATATTATACCAGGGAACTGAATTTACATCTCCAAATGCTACTTTGCTTCCTGCATTTCAAGTTGTTTATGCTACCTTATTTGGCCATAAGATTCCATTTAGAAGGAACAGTAAGCTCCTCAAACTCTGTCAGTGTTCACATGCAATCTAATGTAGGGGAAAAAAATATGAAACCCAGTGAGAATCTCAAAGAGAACTTCTAACATATATATCACTTGAAAAGATGAACTCATGTAAAGGTCAGATTCTACCAGTGGATGAAAAACCCTGTCCTACCTTGTGGATGAACTTAACATTAAGAACACTGTTACTTGCCTTAATGAGACACTCCTGACATTTGATACACAGTGAAAAGACGTTAGGACACTGATCCTTTTCAAGTTCCATCTAGTCATTAATAGAACTTGGGGCAAGAATAGTATACACAAGTTCAAACAAATACTACTCAACACAAGACCAAAATGTTTGAAGTTCTAAGTAGCCTTCAAAAATTATGTTCCACTTTCAGGAAACAGTAATTAGTCACTTCTTGCTCCTCTGCCAAAAGAAGGTGTTCTCTCACCAGTGTCCTTTATGGAAAACAAAATGTTGAGACTGGACTCCTGGGCCCGAAGTCCCAGATATAGGTCACTTCAGGAAACAAAATTTTTCCTTAAGAAACAACAAAGACTATCATCCGGTGGTAAACATCAAACCACCTCAAACTACTTAAGAGCACAAAGAAATCAGGAAATCAAACTTTATTTTATGGGAGATCCTGTGCTTCAAACACAGTAGGAACTTGGCCACAAAAACAAAAATACCAGTTTCCTAAAATACTGAACAATTTAAAATTCAAACCTTTGTTTCATAAATCTAAGTTATTGTGCCAAAAGCCCTTTCACTTTAGGGCATGAAAAAATCAATAAACAATTTCCATTGATATTACCCCGACTTCCCAATTTCCAATACGACCAGGAAAGATTATACAAAGGACAAGGAAAAGAACATTGCACTGGCAATACTGCAGAATTTAGAACTAGTTTGGCTATGAATAGGAATTAAACTGGGTTATAGGGTTTGAATCTGGTGCCCTGAGAATAAGTTGATTCCTAATTCAGCTACCGCCTTGCACAGAGAGTATGGCTGACTTGCAAGGTGATACTTTTTACATATTTTCTGTGAAGGACAATCTAATAGTTGTGTGGTTTACCAATATGATCATACTGCAGGTCCTGAGCTCTTAATTGTATTAGTATATACATGCTTGAGCATTTTATCCCATGAAACACTTGTGTTTCATTACCTCACCATTTATGGTCACTTTTATTTGAATATCCGTCTTATTCCTTGCTTCTTATGTGTGTGGCTCCATGTTGAGATGGAATGGCACAGCCTCCCAGCTCCTAAATTTCTGTTTGTCCTAGCATTAGGATCTACATTGGTTCTGTACATTGTATATTTCTAACCAAAGGGACTGTCTGTATATGTCCACACCTCCATTCATACTTGCATATTTCACCCTCATTTTCATGCTTGTTGTTGATAATATCTATTGCTGGCTATTTATTGTTAATTCTATAACTGTCTGCTTTATATAATTTTCTTCTCCTGTAGATCAGCTCTCTGTAAGGGTTCCACCCTCTTGTGCCATAAAGCATCCTTTGTCAAACATTTGTCACTTTAGCATGAGCACACATGCTCCTGGGGTTTCTTTCCTACGGCTCCAGGCTCCCTTTTCCCAAATCTGACCACCTCCTGTCCAGCTACACATATGTAAACTCATGATTTCCACTGGTCTCCAGACCAGCCTTGTCAACATGGAGCAGAAGTTCAGACATAAAATCTCAGAAAATCTTGCTGCTCACCAGTTAGTAGGCATCAACAACCATGAGTAGTAAAGCCAAAAATTTGACAGGGTAGGCTAATACAGTTGCCCAGTACTATCTGCAAAGCACAGTGCACTGCTTTTAGAGCTGCCTGCCAAGGGAAGAATGCAAATATCCAGCCTCTGCTGATAGCATGACTAAGTTGGCAGCACTTCAACTGGAAAAAAATCCCTATTCACTTCTCATCGTTGTCCTTCCTGCAAGTTTATTCCACCTTGCCTACCAGATGGCCCCTTCATGCTGAACTTGTGCTTCTACCTCCTGCTGAGACAAGGTGCCCCAAATTCGATCCCCACCACAAAGAGGACACTCCTGTTTTTTCACACTTAATCCTCAATAAAGCAGAGTTGAAAAGTCCACCTTTCCCACTCGATTGCCAGCATAACCTCACACCCTCCCACAGAGTGCACAGTTCTTTATACCATCTCCCACAGCAATAAAAAAGAAAGGCTTTAGCATTTCTCAGCAATCACATTAACTGTGATGAATTGTCTAGCAGTGGCACCTGCTGCTAAGGATACAGATGTACAAGATGAACTAAAAGGCATTTCTCCATAAAGCAGATGATATCTCTGCAGACATGTCACTGTACAAATATGCATTTGACCAATGATTTTTGCTTTGGCATGAGCATCAATTAAACAGCTTCGAGGGACAAACAACTCCAAGTAGACTCTGCAGAAATCCTAGTAGTGAAACAGAGAATGTAAGTAAGAATTTCACTGAGAGAAGCTGTTCTTCATTTTGAGTAGAAATTTGCTGTATTTAAAATATCATTAAATACAGCTCCAGGAAAAAGGAAAACAACCAACCTGACATGTATTTCATAATAACTTGAGTATTATTACAACTGAGCTGTGCTCCGTGACTCCCAATCCTTTCAAATGGAAACACACACACATAGTATTAATTCAATATCAGGAAGGCAAATTCTGAAGGGAAATTCCATTTCAGCAAAGCAGATCAAAATTCAGAAGGAATTAGTGTGCACCAAGCACAACATCCTGCAGAAAAATTTTCCATTCTGGTTGGGAGTTCAGAAATAACTACAGTAGAACAGCCACTAGAATATTCATTATAAGATATATGCAACACCCAATATGCACTGCAGACCCTGGGGGCATATTTGTCATTTCCGTAAGGGCTATCAAGGGAATTAAAAGTGCTGTATAAAAATGGGGGGTTTCCTTTTTGGGGGTTTTAATTTTATTTTATTAAACTTCAAGATTAATTTTTCTCTAGGTGGGCACTCAACGGCAACACAAAAAGTCAGTTTTTCAATTCCTCATCTGAATGTTTTTGCTGTTCAAAATACACCAAGTAACTGCAAAGCTGTTATCAAAACAAGTTGGGGATTTTACAGCATCAGGTGCTGTGCTGTCCCAGGCAGCAACATTCTTGCACAGATGGTCCAAAATGAATACAGGGGCTGCTGAGGGCAGGGATAGGCAAGCAAGGGCCAGGATGGGGACAGAAGGGTGTGCTGTTCAGGTGTGTTGAATCAAGTAGTCTAGGATGAGATCCCACTACAGGTACTAATTCAGAAAGCATTTAAATTAGCTCGTGGGCTGCTCTGAGTTCTGTGAAGGATAAAAATTTCTCCTGTGCAGCCTCAGTTCCAGCTGTAGTTACACCATCTAACCACAACTAAGGACATTCCATTCCAAGACCTCTGCAGGATGCACGCTAGGATTGGACTTCTATGTGGCTCATAAGAACACTTGCACTTATGTTAAACAGGATTTTAAATGTATTTCTAAAAGGTGAAAAAACAAAACACTAAATGAGTGGCTTCTAAACTATGCAGTATTGGCCGATATCCAGATTAGTTGGATCAATGCATTGGTCTGGTGCGGTATTTTTTGTCATGCCTATGAAGCACAGCCCCTTTCTGAAGTTGTTGCTACTTTTTAATTCAGAAGATTTATAAAATTACTTGGGAATCATCTGCTTAAGAAATGTTAAGATCAATGTTCTTTTTTTCCAATTTTAATTTCAGGAATCTTTTTTCAGGGTCTGTAGATTATCATAGAATCACCAGGTGATGATCATCGGATCATCGAGTCCAACCATTCCTATCAAACACTAAACCACGTCCCTCAGGACCTCGTCTACCCATGCCTTAAACACCTCCAGGGAAGGTGAATCAACCACCTCCCTAGGCAGCCTATTCCAATGTCCTATGACCCTTTCCATGAAAAACTTCCTCCTAAATTATATATTATTATTATATTATAATATATATTATATATTATTATAGAATGCTTTTGCTTTGTCTAAAAGTTTGATGTTAGAAAAGTAGATCAAAGGATCTTGAGACAATACCTTGAGAAAAGACATTAACAGAATTTTGAGGAGGACTTCGCAAGTATACATTTTTTTTACTTGAAATGACTTCTAAGCATTACTCTAGGCCAAGTACAACTGCCCTAAAATGCTGCCAACCCTCAAAGAACTCTTGCTTCCTATAGCTTTGTTCCAGACTTGTAAATGTATTTTTAGCTTCCTAATAGAAGCGCTAGGTATCACAATACCTTTCCAAGCCTAAACACCAGGCTTTTAGCTCACTGATTAAAGCACTGTGCTCTAGAACTAGATGACACTTTCCTATGTCAGTGTATACCACATTGGGTACAAAACACCTTGCATTTTGTTGGTCTAAGGACTTCTTACGTGGACATTATTGTGCTGATTTCCATTTTGTTATCAATCTGCACACTGTCTGCCAGTAATGTTCCCTCTAACGATGTGCTCCAGCAGGCTGACCCATCAGACTCTGTTCTGTTACAAGGTGAACACAACCACAGGTGCTTAGCCCTTGTTATGGCCTTTCCTGCCCTTGTGTTCATTTACCAGACAGACTCTGCCATTGTACTCTGTCCTATCCTGTAAATGCTTTGAGTTGTTTGCCCCACAGGTAAAATTCATAGCTGTCAACGCAATGGTTTTAGTGTCAGCGTAGGAAAGCTTATAGGCAGAAAAGCACCAAGAGCTTGCTGCTTGCATGCCACCTCCTGGTGTATCAATCACACACAGTCATGTCCTCACAACACATATCGTAACAGAAAGGCAGCATGTCAGTTACAGGAATTATTTTAGGTTCATTCACACTATCATCCTGCTAAAGACAGGGCAATTTTGTGACAGAAAAAAATTGACACATAGTATTTATGCAGTTTTTATCTGACCTTGCTCACATACCTCTTGGCTATTTGCAATTCCTCCTATAAGCCATGCCAAGCTTCATACTCAGAAATGCCTCTCATGACAGGGCTTCCTAAGTTATCCTTAACAGCAAAGACTTGAAACTTCACAGCACAGTTCTGGCTGGAACTAATCTAGGAAGCACATGCCCTGAAATTCTCAGCAAAGACATAAGAATGTCCAATGCCTGGGACTGGATTTTTGCTGCCTCTTCCCACTCCACCCCAGCTGTTCCACTGCACTTCTGGGATTGAAGTGGGAGTTCTAACAGAATAGTTCTTGGATGGGAACAGAAGTCATCCCAGTCAGGGCTCTTCTCAGATCCTGACAGGCAAAAGGCTATTTTAAATGTGCTAATTATCAGGCATGTGGATGCTTCCAGAGACTGTGAGAAAGAAACTTCAACAAGTTTTGGACCCAGCTTTCCCTTCAAACTCTGACAGACCCCATTTGCAAACACCAAGAATATAAGAACAGGGCACAAACATAGCAATAGCCTCAACAGTATACAATGCCAGGCTCCAGCAATGTGCCTCTCAGGAAATTCCTGAGCTAGAACCAGTATATTTAAGTTTAAATGCTTTAGACAGGTCTGTTGGCACAATACTGTCTAATTGCATTTGGCACCCAACACATCTAACAGCGATAAGTTCCTTGGGTTAACTAAACACAGCATGAAAAAGTCCTTCCCTGTTTTGCAGTTACTATTTTGACAATTCAAGTGGTTGTCCTGCAGATTTGTACCATGAAAAACCGAGAATAACCAATGATTCCTGACTCGTGTCTCCATGTTGTTTACATATCCACCCAGTTCTTTCCCTCTGCCCAGCTACTATTATCTATAATAGCATCAGCCCTGATTGCAGGAATAGGTTCTCTGGGAGACACTGAGCACAATGTCTGCTGCAGAGGATTAAAGATGTTAGTTTTGAATTCATAGCATATAATCATGCAGAATTATAGAACCAAAGAACTAGGAGAGACTTGAAAAGATCACATGGATGACAGCAGAACAAGTCATAAATATGCCACCCCAGAGAGACATCTGTTTCACCTATTAAGAAACCCCTATCTTATATTCTGTGATTAAAGCCTATTACTTTTTACCCTACACCTACAAAGAAGAGCTCTTCCCTTCCTCTTTCCAGCAGCCCTTTGCACATTTGCAAATCATTGTTAAATATCCTTAGAAATCTCTTTTTTACCAAAGAACTCTCATTAATGCAATTTTCCCCATAGATTTTATTTTTACCTTGACTATTCTCACTGCACTTGTATCATATTGTCCAGTTGATCCCTATCTTTCATTTGCAGCTCCCAAAATCTGAATTGTATCCCAGCTGAGATGGTACTAAGTACTAGAGATGGATCATTTCACAGGTCTCATAGACAGTATGTTCTGGTTTTGCACAGCAATATGGCTTTGCCTTTTGAAGTAACACAACATTCCTGTCCTATATTCACCTTATGAACCACAATAACCCCCAGATCTTCTCTTACAGGTCTATTTGTACTTAAGCAGTACATCTTGGCTACCAAATGCGTCTTCTCTATTTTCCAACCCCTCAGAAAACCAGATCAGGACTGAACACTACTTCTACAAAGTACATGGGGATGTAAAATCTTTCAGATTCCAAGAGCATTTTTTAAATCAAGCTATGAATCAGGTTCTGAATGAACTTCAAAATAGTTCCCTTTTAGTATCACAGGTGCAGCTCATCTCTAATGAGGTTTCACGAGATAATTAAGTCCGGAAAGCCTGGGCAAACATCCAAATCTTCAGTTATTCACCTTCGCTGACAAGTCTGGCAAATAGTTTGAAGTGTTATAATTCCTAACAGAAAGGGCACATATTATCTTATCTGGGAGCACTGCCTGAATATTTGAGATACTTCTCATTGCTTTATTTGCAGTAAGTGAAAATGGCATTAGATAAAGTGCTGCAGTTAGAAAGGACTTACTCGTGTTCTTGTTATTTTAGGCAGCTCTGCTGTTGGTACAATTATACCAATAGTTTTGCCATGTCACTCCTTTAAAAAACCCATTCAACTATTTTTGTGCAGCGCTGATGGCTAATTTAGTGCCCTGCAACATACTTCTAACTCTTACTGAAGCTCTCAAAAGGGGAAGATACAATAAGGCCAGCACATAGGATATGGGTAGACAAGATTACAGCATCTATTCTTGTCCTTGGACTTTTTACAACTCTTTGAACATCCTTTAAACCATCTGCAGTCCATATTCACCCTCTGTAAAACAGCATTAGTGAGAAAAACAAAAATCTCCTGTTTCAGAGTGGGATGAGCATCCCAGGAGTGGTGTATTGGCAGTTAATTTGACAGATCTGAAGGAGTAAAGTGCTTACATTACTGATAAATAGATTTTATTCCCATAACACCTCTGTTGCAAAATCATCCTCATTAAACAGATTGGGAACTGAAATCAAGAAAATTAGGTGACTCAGTTCCATCAGCAAGGCTGAAATAGAATACAGGCCCTGCACCCAAGACCAGTGCCTTACACACTGTCTCAAGTAAAATAAAACAATATATATTTTAAAATGCCTGATGTTTGCAAATCATCCTGTAACTGTACGTGATACCTCACTAACTTAGCTTGCAGTATAGAACTACTTTGACCTCAACAGTTATACTCCTCAGAGAAATATGCTTCTCACTTTGCAAAGCTGTTTTTCCATGTGAGATTTCCCAAATTCACTTTGGTTGTCTATTACAGATCAGCCTTACAATGTGCGAGTTGCATAAGGAAACAATAACCTCTAATCTGAATATCAGCAATGTTCAGGGAAGTAAGCTGTGCCAGTGCACTAGAAGGGAAAAATATGTGATGCAAATAGCTTTGGCAGTTCATTTGCTAAAGCAAGATCACTGGTACCTAGTGCCATGCTAAGTTATCAAGCTTTTCTAACACAAGTTCATCCAGAAGTACCTGGGCACAGCACAGCTGTAGGTGCCCGTGGTACATGTAAAGTGCCAGCAAAGCAAATCGTAGGTGCCCTCAGCTGCGCCAGGCACACAGGGGCAGCACAGAACAGATTCACTGAGAGTGACAGACAAACACGCACGTCTCCATCTCAGGGCCAAGAATGGAAGTGGATGAATGCACTTGAATTCGGTTGCTGGCTGCGAGGTTATTGTGTGTGGATTTGCATAGTTTTGCCCTAGGCACTAGCAGAACAGACAGTCTCAACGCGGGGCTGGTGTGGGTACTTCTCGTAACACAAAATCTAGCAGCTCTTTCTGGAAGGAGGATCGTACAGTAACTCAACTCATAGGGCATGTCAAAAACTGTAGGAACAGCAGTTTCTCAAGGTCCTACAAGCAATGGCCTGTAGACAGATATTTGAAATGTGTCAGGGATTAAAAAAAAAAAAAAAACCACCTAAACAAGAAGGCTTTTGTTTACCACTTTCAAAGGTAATATTGATCACAAAATGTCCTAGCAACACTTTCAACAAAAAGGTCCTTAATGTAATTACAAAATTCACTCTTTCACAAAATTGTTTCATGTTTTAAACCACTGAGAACAATCATCTTAACTCAGTCAAAATAGAATTTAAATAGAGTTTGGAGCTTTAGATAGATATTTGAGTTAAGCATCCATGTTTCAGGTATCATTTTTTAAAAGCACTATCACATGAAGGCTTTGAAAGACTGCCACCTATTAATGTATATAAATTCCCGTGAATTTCCAGGCTAGAAAATTTCTGGAAAAAGCGGTCACCCAAAAATCAAGGAAAACACTCACATGAAACAGTGTTCAGGTGGGAATGAGCAGCATGCCCTTCCAATCACAATGTAGCATCCCAGGTCTCTGGAAGCTTGTAAGGTGTGAAGCTACAAGTCTCTGTGAAGCTAAATTCACACAGAACAGAGACTTTTAAGAAGTCATGTTTGGATTAGTGGGAAATTTTGCACAGTTCAATAGACTTTTAAGTATTCACACTCTAGTAACCACACCTGTACTGGAAATCAAAAAATTAATATGATAGTACAATACCTTGCTGAGAATGTATAAGCAACACAGGTCCCTCCCAGAGTATCAGAGGTGCTGGGCTCAGACTCATCTCAGCTAGCTGCTCCCCTCCTGTGTCTGTCTGCAGAGCTCTCACAGCTGGTCTCACACACAGCTAGAGCTAAGCCCTGAATCATGATTTCAGGCTCCAGCCATGGAATGCAGCCATTGAAAACCCACTACTATTTTTACTCCTGAGCAGCCGCAGCATTGCTGCCCCATAAAGACTTCTAAAGCTAACGCCTTAACCTAAACAGTCACACTCCCTGAATCTAACCAGATAAGATGAATGGGTTCACTGGCATTTAGTGTGGTTTTTAAACTGCACAGTTGCTATCAACAGGACAAAGCAGCTCAGCTCCTGGCATTATTGTCAGCTCTCAGAAGTCAGACATTTGATCCCAGTTGTCAAAATCAAAAATTCCTCAGAAATGCTTTGCTCCAAGAGACAAGATTAGTTTAGAGTAAGGACTGTCCATATGGTTTGTCTTGTACAGCCCCAATCCCAGCCTGCATTTAACAAAAAAGCAGTAACAGCTTCCACCAACTGACAGACTGCACACACAAATAAAAATCACTACATGTCGAACAAATCGTTATGTTTTAAGGAAAACAAAAAGGCCAAGGCAATCCCCCAAAAAATCACAAAACAGACAACAACAGCTTTTTACATCCAGAAATGTGTAATTATCTTTAATAAATAATTAGAAACAAATCAGAGCTGGACACCTGAACTAACTTTTCAAGATTATGCAGAGAATACTGACTGATAGAAACTTTTACTACTGTGCCATCTTGAACCTACAAGATTCTACAAGCGTACTTTAGAAACAAAAAATGCAATCTAGTCTTAATGTGAAAGAATAAATAACAATAAAGAACTAATCAGGTTTTTGCATAATCAACTATAATCCACACAATACACAAGTACTTTGGCAGAGAACAGTCCATAAGCAAGTGCACAGCTGAAAATACACAAGGGGTCCAAGTACTTAAGAAAGAGCAGACTCATTCATTGACTTAGCTTGCTCATATGTTGCTTCAGACAATGGAAAATAACTATAAGTCTTTCTTAGAAATACATGGTTAAAACACAAGAGACACAATACAAAACTGGTAGAACTACCAGCAACAGTCAGTTATTAGTTCTTAACCTGTGGAAGCATGAGGAGGCTTAAGTAAGTATTAACAACTCAACAGTATCAGTATCCCTTCTTACATTAAAAAATGGTCCCTGCCATCTAGAGTTTTCAGGATGATAAAAGAAAAGGGGCAAAGGGTGAGACAGTCAAGTTCATAGGAAGACAGCTACAATCACCATTTAGCAGATGCCATAATCTACCAAGCGTTCCAGTCAGTTTTAGGGGCAGCAGTCCAGTAAGACCCCCTACATTGCAGTTGCAATGGAACAGATAGTACACATGTATACCTAGCGTAACCTTAACACTACGTGTAACTTAAAGACAAATTCTGGACCAGATATACTCAAAGCAGTGGAAATTGGCATTCTGGAGATACTCTATTTATGAAAAAGCAATTAAATAATTCAAGGAATATATCTTAGATCACTCACAGCTGCGTACATCTAGTATCATGCACACTGATCCTACAACTCTGAAGGATCTGTCTCTTTTAAACAAGACCTTGTATCAGGAATCTATCCTTTGCTGTTTCATACCTACAGAGAGTCTATTAAGAAAATATAAGGGGGAGTGCATGGAAAAAAAAGCAATGAGGACACCCCTTAGGGTATAGCGATCTACAATTAGAGTACGTAGAAGAACATGAAACATACCTTAAGTGGGTCAGACCTGACATCAATGACCTAAAGCTCAGCTAAGGTGTTAAATAAATAAAGGAGCAATACAAACTAGTAATGTCCAGAATGCTGAGCCACTTTAGCCTAGTGCTGTGGGAAATAAAGCAGAAGAAATGCTGTTGCTGTGAATTCATGTCTCTGTAAGCGATTAGTCTCAGTGAACAGCCTTCTGTCATTTCCACAATGAGCTGACTCTCCACAAGTCCCTTTCATTTGCAGTGAGATGCCATAAACCCCAACACCTACAAAAAATACAAGAGAGAGTAAGCCTAACTTTAAAAGACTCTTGTGGAAGTAGTTTCACAATTTCTATCACTTTTCACCTAAGACATGGTAATTACTTGTTTTCTCACTGCTAAATTATTACCAGTTCAAAAACAGTGTCTCAACTTATTGGCTTTCATAAGTGAGAGAAAGTGTAAAATACTGGCATAAAACCCATTCCTTTTAGCAGAATATTTAAGGTTCTCCTTGTATACTACCAAATAGAATTCAAAGAGGGAAAAAAAAACCCAAAACACTACATTAATAGAAACCTGAGGCTGTCCGATAATACCTTCTGCTATTAAAACCTTACTTAGCAAGCTCCAAACTTTTTGAAAACCAGAAGGTGAAAATCCAAGATAGCCTCCATGAATTTTTAACCATCCTCCTCTGGAGATGGTCAACACCAGGAAGAAAATCATTCACCACTCTCCCAGCTGTACCCACTGCTTCATAGTGATGCTGAGGGATGGTCAGAGTAGTGTCTAAAACTGAGAGTAGCAATATTGGGCCATCTGTGAAGACCTCAACATTTGCCAATTCATTCCTAAATGAAGAGTTTGAAATATTTATTTACCCGCTTACTTTTAAAATACAGTCTTTTCTCCTCTGTCCTTGATTTTAGGCCATACAGAATTGTTCTAGGTTATTGTTTTTAAAAAACCCCACAAACCCTACACAAAGAGTTTTTAGGTATGACAAGAAGAAATCACCAAAAGTAATGTAATAGTCACCATGATAATCACCAAATAGGTTTTAATATATAGGAGAGGAGGAAGGAGATGAAACAAATGAAAAAAGTAGCAATTTATAGGGTGTCAGATTCCAAAAAGTTTTAAAATTCTTTTCTCCCAGAAAATCCACACTATTCATCTCACTTTTGCAAACTAGTATCATGCAAGTTATATNACACAAAGAGTTTTTAAGTATGACAAGAAGAAATCACCAAAAGTAATGTAATAGTCACCATGATAATCACCAAATAGGTTTTAATATATAGGAGAGGAGGAAGGAGATGAAACAAATGAAAAAAGTAGCAATTTATAGGGTGTCAGATTCCAAAAAGTTTTAAAATTCTTTTCTCCCAGAAAATCCACACTATTCATCTCACTTTTGCAAACTAGTATCATGCAAGTTATATTTTAAGACATTTTAAGCCACGATTATGAAATCCTAAATCACTTCTCCATAAATATCCTATATATTTATAGAAGAGCTATAATGAAACTACCGATCATGGGATGTTAAATAGTCCATGCAACTGAACACCAAAAAAGAATCTGAAACCAATTCATCAATTTTATAGTTTAAATTTTCAAGGAGAATGTAAAATTATTATAAAGAGCAGTTATTATGCAGAAACACAGAGGCATCTCCAGGTGTTTCTGCAACTTTTCAAGAAGTATAGAGAGGCTGTAGTTCCTCCTTAAACACAAAGTGAGGGGAGTGACCTGACAGCTGATATAATTGCTGCCACTTTCTAGCAGTGCTCTGCTGAGATTACACAGGAAGGAGGGGAAAGTAAATTTCCTAAAAATCAGGTTTATATTTAGCTTGGATCCCAGGCTAACTGTCTGATAAATATTTTGCACTTGTATGCAGACAGAAATCAAAGACCAAAAGACACCCACACACAGGCAAACTCTTTCCTTTTCTTCAGCAATGTCAAGTGCTAGTAGTCATAGTTATCATCACTATCTACCCAAAATGCACATGAATGAAAGATCCAAGCACCTGGACCTACAGCCTACCAAGAGCCAGGTTTGCAATCACAGTGCTGGTGAGTTGCTAACTGCGGGCTTGATTTGTGTTCATGTTATTGCAAAGCTACACCCAGTGCCATCAGAAGCCTTACCCACTGCATGGCAGTGAGATATTTACAGAATCAACACCTCCCTGGAGGTGAAGGCCAGGAACTGATCCACCTGCACTGGTGCAAACCCAGCCTGCAAACAAGGGAAAGCTCAAGTTCTGACGTTTGCATTTACTCCTGTTTCAAAGACAAAAATTGAAAGCAGTATCTCTCAGCCTTTGCTTCAGGTTTGCAACAATGCAGCTATATTGCACAAAAGCTTTCAAGTACAGTAAGCACACTCAAGACTTATCACTATATCTTTTACTTCTTATACCATTTCCAAAAGCATTTACTCTGAGCTACTGTTGAACAAAGATACTGTGCTAATGTTGCTCTGACTCAGAATTGTCCTTCATGAACTCAAGACCTTACAACACAGCTATTTAAAAGATCTGTAAGTATTGCCAAAAAGAGGTGTATCTATTGAAAATGAATGTACCTGTAACATTAAAGGCACTCATGTTTGAGCATGAAAGCATTGTCAATGAAATCTGAGGGCATGTGTGTGCTATACGTTAGCAGGAAAGCTTAATTCTTCTTGCAATAGGAAAAAACTAATTATTGGAAGAATAAAATGACAAATCAGAAACAGCAACCTAAAATTCCAAGATTTTAAATTCAGTACTGAAGCCAGCTTCCCATGTTGTTTACCTTTACTTTTGGCTTCTTTTATTGTTACTTGTTAGATAATGCAAAACACATCAAATCAGGGGTTCTTTCAGAAAATCTTGTAATTCCCTGTAATTCTTTTTTTCTCAGATCACAGCTTGTTTTTCCCCTGTTCATTTCTTCCCTTATCCCTTCTCTTTATTTCACTCTCCTACCTCAGGAGCTAAAATGTCATCAACCCCTGTAATAACATATATACACAAATAAGGAATGTCATAGCACCTGCTAAAAAAAAAAATAATCTCCTGTGCTACCACATTCATGTAACTGCTCCTAGACCAGTTCCTTAGAATGCAAATTAGGAGGAAATGGTGGACCAAATATAATCTTAACAAGACAGTAACATAAATGTGCAGCATTTTTTAAACTTTTCTAAATGGAATCACACGTGCAGCATTCAACAGAAAACAAAGAAAAATAACATTTCTGCTGCAGGTAATTCAATTTTGAACAGTGTATGTAAAAATGCTGCTTAGCTTGTATGACTTGTAGCCAATGCCTTCCTTACCATAAAGTCTCCTTTTATAAGGAGCAGTGACTATGCTAAAACATTTTCCAGCACTTCCAAGCTTTCCAGAGAGGAACATTATGCAAGCGATGCATGTTTTTTTCTGTTTGTGAGGATCAGCCAATGTTTCAGCATCACATTTCCATATTTCAACTGTTCCCCAGGTAAAGACAATAGAATACTTCTTATTTACCCAGGGCTGTCACACACCTGGCAGTCCTACTCATATCCAGTACACACAGTAAGTACAGCAGCATGCAGTTAGCCCGGTATTTTTGAGAGCAGGCTAGAAGACTGAGGAGACCTGTTACTGTGTTAGCTCAAAGCCATCATTTTTCCATGGCTTATTATTTATGCTTCTACAACAGGACAGCTAACACCCTCAGTTCTGACCAAAGGGTACCAGGGCACCCTGGTGCAAGATGCTCTTATCTGGGAAAGCTAAATGGTTTATGTGCAGAGCAGAGATAGAGATCAATAACTGAAGCTGTGATCAATGGAGGCAGTTGAGCCTTGATTAATCACAGCAGGACATCTTTTATCTGATGGATCAAATCTGAAAAGGGTGTCTCTCCAAGTGGATAGGCTGGTTCTTGCCAGTTTCTCAGCAGCATATATTGTAAGATTTACTACCAAAGAGAGGTATTTGAGAGATATATCCAGTATTCAGCAGCACTCTGCAAATGTCTGATCACCTAGAGGTAGGCTTCAAGACAGATCCCATAGCAGTCAGGTTAGGTGATCAGACAGGCAGCTGCTACCTGAAGATATCAAGTCCCTGGAAAAGGGCAGCTAATGGGAAAGGCAGATACTGGAAGGAGTACTTAAAGGTCTATGTCACTGCACACACACCACATGGTTACAGGGTATGACAGCCTTACCTAGACATACACTGTAATTGCCAGCAAAACAGCAGCTTAAAGGCTATTTATTCTGACGTGTGTGTGTACACGCTCTTGTCTTCTGAGTGTTTACCACCTGCACGAGTGTTCTTAGGAGTCCATTTCTGAAAGTGCTCATATCACAATCAATCTCCACCAATTTCTTTTTCCTGAAGTTTACCAGTTCTCAGAGATTGTCTGTTTTTTCTAGATGGATCAGCTGATTTTCTAAAACATAACACCCCTCCCAGTAAATCTTCCCTCACATATGTCTTTAGACCACCAAATCTACTAAACCATAATTACAGAGGTCTTAGTAGTAAACACTATTGCTAACATAGGGTTTCCAAAGGAATTATTTGCAAGCTTTGGAAAAGCCACTAAGAGGAATAAAATACATAACCAATTTCTTTAGCTTTTGCAGTCATGTTTTCTCTGCAAAAAAGTATACCATTTTCACAGGAGTGCAGAAAATACTTTATTATTATTATTACTATTATTATTAATATTATTATCAATATTATTATTTCTTCATTAAAGTAATCTACACAGAAGGCTATGGAGTCAGAAAGGCATTTCAGTATATGCTTAGCTAAGCAACTGAGTAGTTCCATCTCATACACAACCCTGCAAAATAAGTGGTGAAAATCAGGGGATTCTCTGTTGCTGCCTGATGAGGCAAGCCAAGGCTATGCCTCAGTTATTCCTCAACTGAGACTCCCAAAGACAAAAAGCAGGATATTTCCTGGTACACTGACTACCTGTAAATAAGAACGCTCCTCTAAATTAAATTGCTTTTTAGAGTAAGAGGTAAACAAGCAACCTCTATCGAGTACTAGCAGTCCACTATTTCTGGGGTGTCCTGAATACTCAGCAACACACTCCCTACAGTTACAAAGATCATAATGCCACTCCAGGTTCTGTGTGGTTCTAGGACTCACAAAAAAATTAATTATTGTTCTCCTTTTATTTCAGAATAAGCAAAAATGAAAAGAAAGTAATATTCCTGCAGGCCAGTAGAACAACTTTCAAACACCCATGTTTCTCCCTCCACTTAAAAATCCCATTAGAGATCAGTGAAAACATGCCAAGGAGTATTCAGCCCCTCTTCTTGAGAAATAAGAAACAGAATCAACAAGCAATGAAAGCTGGAGCCATCCAATGTTAAAGCTTCTGCTACTGAGCCAAGTTTCTGCTACAAACTGAAATCACAGCTACACGGAGGCAACCACACTTTCCCACTATGTGGATCATAAATGAACATTAGCCATTTTGTCATTTGGAATAAAATACTTCTGTGCATTTTCTCAACTACTATTTTTCTATCATTACCACAGAGGTTGGTATTTAAATTTTCTCTGTGTTCCTTGGCATCTAAAAAAGATCTGTCAAATGTAACTTCTGGTCCTGTTTCACAGTTCAGCATTAACCTATACATGCTTGATTCCTTGTAAACACCAGGTTTTCTTAAAGTAGTAATTTGCATCAAAGATGCATCATAATGCTCACTGTTCAAGCACTGTAGATTGGTACAGCTCCAGGCAGTTCTCTGGAACACAATGGATTTATCCCTGCTGAGGAGTCAACTGTATTTAAAGGCTATGAGGACTGATAAGCTCATGTATGCATCACTCCAGCAACCAAACTTAGTAATCCACTGCCACACACGGTATCAAGTGTTTCTAGAGAGTTAAACACACATACATGTGACAACAAATGAGCATGGGAGCAATGTCAAGGTGGTAAATTAAGAATTAAAGTGGATTTCATAAACACTGCCTACATTTTCCTCTGGCACAGATAAAGACACACTGCCAGGATTTTCTATTAAACCCTTACAACACTAAGATCTGAATGTGCTGGAAATAGCCCAGTGCAATGCATTGGAAAATTGTTAAGCCATAATCATTTTAGCTAAGAACGGCATATTTATGACAACTCCACCATTTTGATTACAACTTTGGCAAACATGGAAAGCTTTTTACTGCCCATTTAACTGCTATTTTTGTCAAGGCCAGCACTGCTATTAATACTAGAATATTAGAGGTTCTGGCTGCATTTTAATCAGAACTAGTCTCTCCTTTTTTATTTTAGGCAGAAGAAAAGTGTCGTGACCTACCCGTTTGGCTGGCTGCTGCTGCTATGAGTGTACAGGGTGCACTCATCTGCATCCAGAAGGGCTGCAGAAGAAAAATGCAATTTGATCTGTGGGGTTTTACAGATTTTCTCTCAGGGCAACAAAGTACCTAAACAGGTAAATGAATCTGCAGAAACTAAAAGGCAGAAAATACAACAATCCCTGACTAATGTGATACATCTGTTGTAAAAAAGACCTGGCAGTTAAGTGGAACTGGAGGTGATGCTGGAGACCCTTTTGCTGGCTGGCTGAAATGTCCTGCCTGCAACTGCCATTTGAACAGCATTTCTCCACCCAGGGATATAGCTGACAAGTAGGCCACACAGTTTTTAAGGTTTGTTAATCACAGTAAAACATTGATTGTCAAGGTGGGCACCTCCAGCATGTCTTCTGGGGACCCTTAAATGACAACATATAGCTTTAGATTTAGGCAGCACACAAAGGAATGCTCCTGCATAGTAAACAAAATTCAGAAATATTGTAAAAGGAAGGAAGAAAGCTAAGCGGAAGACCAGCTGTTGATTTCTGCCTAGCTAGAAATTATTGGTGACATCCATGTTTAAGGCATCAGATGAGTCGTCTTTGTTTCTATTTGCCTCTATTCCCTTGTTCCTCTTCTCACATTCTTCAGTAACTCCTAGTAGCAACTCTGCAATAATATACCCCAGGTTGATGCACATACATCTCTTTAGCCTGCTAACACATAGATAATGCAATACTACAAAGCCTAATAACACAATCAGTTTTAAGATTCCTATCCTCCACAACACAGCACTAAGCCAGGAAATATGTTTTTCATTCTATAGTTAGAGACATTAGCAGTGATATAACTATCATTATCCCACTATGTTCTTCGAATTGGCAACAGATTATCCATACTACTTTCTCCTTCCTTCTTTTTTTTTTTTTTTCTTTTAACTACAACTCATGAAAATCCAATCTTTCTCCAGAAATTAATCTGAAATGTTTACAGATACCTTGTTTACACAGGCATGCCGTACTAAGACAAGACTTCACGTAACCTGAAGCTTTTAAAATATGGGAAGCATCAATTTTCAGATGCTGGGCTGCCTTTGTAAATATTTTCAAGGAGATGCCTTTACATCATCCTGGCATACCACAGTAGAGAGGGGTCTGATAACCATGCATTATCTCAAACAAACAACTATGAGGGGAAAAAACCCAGCAAATTCAAGACAGAGTTAGAAAGGCATATATTGTCAAAGGGAAGGGGAAGTATTCACCTCTGCTTCTTCTGCTTGCTTATGCCTTGCACTATGTTCTATGCAAACCTTTGTGAAAGGACAGAAGGAAAGGAAAGGTACCAGAAAAAAAAAAAAAAGCCACATAAGAAAATTCCAGACACATCTGAATATATGCTTAAGCTTTGTTTGCCTGAATATCCACATTGATGTGAAAAGTACTTAAAAATTATGGCCATTTGGACCTAGTCCCCAGTTTGAATTCATATATGAAATACTACATTTCCAGCTCTGTTTGAGAATAACTGCAATCAGATCCTTTGCTGTGTCCTACAGCTGTAAACATGTATAGCTTACACCTCAGGGTAGGGCAGGGAAATCAATGCCTTCCTGTATAATGCAGAGTTGAGACACACAAGGCTATCACCTTTTATGAAGTGATGCTATTTTGAATACTTATTTCATAGGCCAAAGTCCTCTGAAAGCTCTTTGGCAAAATCCTGCCAAAATCCCAAACCAAGGGAACTGGGAAAAGATCACAGAACCATGTGGGTTGGAAAAGACCCTTGAATACATTCATAAACCTAACACTGCCACATCCATCACTAAACCACATCACTAAGCACCACAGCTACACAGCCTTTAAATACCTGCAGGGTTGTTGACCAACCACTTCCCAGGGCAGCCTGTTCCAATGCGTGACAACTGTCTTGGCAAAGGCATTTTTCCTAACATCCAATTTAAACCTACTCTAGCACAACTTGAGGCCATTGCCTCTCATCCCATCACTTGTTACTTCAGAAAAGAAAGCAACATCTGCCTCACTACAACCTCCCTTCGGATTATTGCAGAGTGATAAGGTCTCCCCTCAGCCTCCTTTTCTCCAGACTAAACAACCCCAATTCCTTCCTCGGCCACTCCTCATAAGACTTGCACTCCAGACCCTTTGGCAGCTTCATTGCCCTTCTGTAGACATGCTCCATCACCTCAATATCTTTCTTGTAGTGAGAGGCCCAAAACTGAAGAGGTGAAGCCTCACCAGTCCAGAGTACAGGGCCCTGCTCCTGCTGGCCACACTGTTTCTGACAGAAGCCAGCATACTATTGGCCTTCTTGGTCACCTGGGCAAGCTGCTAGCTCATATTCAGCCAAGTGGCTCCTGTTGTCTCAAGGGAGCCTGGTCTTACTGTCTAGTGTCTAATTTGAGTTTCCAGGAACCATGTTTTATTAAAGTGCAGGAAATGTTCCTAACCATAGACCTTAGACACACTTACATATTATTACACAAAACAGAGAAGGGCTTAAAACCTGCAAAGGGAAACAGCAAGGCTTGAATGCAGTTTCCCTTCACAGAGACATTCCTGAGCGTGACTGGGGCTTGGAGGCTTGTTTTCACTACAAGTTATTTTTACTGGTAAAAAAGGTGCCATTTTGAAACATATTGTACCATCTGACACACTTACTGGATGAGGGAAAGGCTGTGGATGTTGTTTTCCTGGACTTCAGTGGGGCTTTAAATGCTGTTTTCCACAGAATTCTCCTAGAAAAACTGCTCATGGCTTGAGTGAATTTACTGGGTGAAAAACTGGCTGGATGGCCACGCTCAGAAAGTTGTTGTGAATGGAGTTAAATCCAGGTGGTGGCCGGTCACAACTGGTGTTCCCCAGGGCTCAGTGCTAGGGCTGGTTCTGTTTAATTTTTTTACCGATAATCTGGATGAGGGAAACAAGTGCATCCTCAGTAGGTTTGCTGATGACACCAAGTTGGGCAGGAGTGGATCTGCTTGAGGAAAGAAAAGCTCTACAGAGGCATATGGACAGGCTGGATTGATGAGCTGAGGCCAATTGTATAGAGTTTAACAAGGCTAAGTACCAGGTCCTGCACTTGGGCCTCAACAACCCCATGCAACACCACAGGCTTGGGGACACATGGCTGGAAAGCTGCCCAGTGGAAAAGGACCTGGGGGTGGCCTCCAGGAGAAAGGTTAAGCACAATTTAGCTAGTAGCTTTCCAGATCCAGCTTATTGCTGTCTCATGTCCACCCCCGAACAGGGAAAACAAGCCTTCTCTAATTTGCCATGGTGCACAGGCTTCTTGCTCCACAACATCACAGCAGCAGAGGCCATTCCATAGGAAAATATGAAGAACCATCTTTCTTAGGAAACAAGCTTCCCACTTCTGTATTTTCACAAACAATCAAAGTTGCTGATAAAGCTGAGGAAAATGGTCAGGGATCTGCATGAAATACAGTCTGACATGGGATTAGTAAACTGAGAAGAAGCATTCAAAATCAAACTGCCATCTCCAGCAATGTTCCAGAAAGAGGTATGCAGAGCAAGGCCTGGCCTTTTCAGCCTACAGGATTCAAGGTTTGAATGTTTCTAGAAGTACAAATTTCTCTTGACAGTCATATATTCATTTACAGAGTGATGACAATTAAAGAAACATCTGTCACACTGCAGGGTTTTATTTTACTTGATATTGCATTCATATATATAGACATATACATAAGAATGAAAAGCATATTTTGACATTTAAAGCCATCCTAGATTGTCTGTGCTACACAGCCCAAGCTGTCAGGAGAAATGTGGGAGTGCTGCAAAGTTTTTAGATAAAAACTACTTCTAATTAAGGGATGAAGTTGTACTTTTACCAAATTAAGAGTACACACAGCTTCTCTAACACAAACGCAAAAATGAAAAACATTTGGCTAACATTCATTTTTCTGGCCAATCACTTCCCCAAACCTGCAACTATGACTGACTGCAGGCTTTTTTCTCTCCAGAACAACAGTCTACTTGGGAAGCTAGAGCACCAATCTGCAATTTAGATGATTATTATTCAAATCCTGGTTCAGTCAAAAGCCACTTCTTTAACTTTGCGTAAATCATTTAACTGACAGATTTTCTGCTTCCAAACTAATCTGTCAGGATAATCCTGTTTTTTTTTCTTACACTTTAGGAATAGGGTAGGATACCTTGGATACCAGAAATTATCTTCAGCAGCACATAGCCCTCTGGAGGCTAATTTCACCATCCACAAATTGTTCCTGACAGTTTTTGAAGCTGCTTGCACTTTTCTGGACTTCTAGTGATGCTCATTCTCCTCACCTGCTAGGATGACCATCATCACTGGATGGTTCTCATCTTAATAATTACCAGTGTACATATTAAAACCCTTACCAAACTTGTACAAAACTTCTGTTGGAAGAAGCTGTGGACATTTATTCCAAGGTACATTCTCCAAGGATACAAGATGGAGGACTATGGTTTTGTAATATGGATTAGAGACCATGCACAACCACCACATTTCCTAAACTGAAAGTGTGACATACTTGTCTGATGAGAGTATAAGATGCACATCTGAAAATCATCAAGATAATCCCATACCTGCACAGCTACAAGAATACAATGGTTATCACTTCCCTGCCCCCCCCAGACAGCATCTGCAGGACCCTGTGCTGCTATGGATATTCCCTTGCCTGCAATGTGAAGCCATTCATAATGGTTCTTTCCCTTAGGGACACCTACAAGGAAAATGTTTCTTTTGCCCCCATCTCTTCCCTCATTCTGAAAACTAGCAGTGTGATGCACATCTTGATACTAAAAACCTGAACAATGTGATGTTTCAATACCAACAGACTTGTCAGCATACAGAATTGAGAGGAGTCACAAACACCCAAAATGCATAATTACTGAGGGACCAATTTCACTGTTAAAGAAAAGAGACTTTCTCCAAAGCACTTCCCTCTTTATACAGACATTGGCAACTTCTCCAGCCTCATCCAAAAACTAAGAGAATTTTTGTTTAAGGGGATTCTGTGGGGTGGGACTTTTTGGTTGTTTTTGTTTGCTTGCTTTGCTTTTTACAGATGACACTTACCAATATTTACACTTTACAGTGTTAAAAATATAGTTTGGATTTCAGCCCATAGCTTGGGTTCCAGCCCACAATACAACAGAGGTGTAGGGATTAGGGTTTTAAATGCATGTTTCAGCACTTGCAATAAACTAACTCCTGAATTGAACTGGGTGGTTCACAGCCTCAGGATGCTGTCAGAAATCCCCTAAAGAAATGAAATAGCACTGAAGGAAATTAATCTGTCTGTTGTTCTGCTATTTGTCCAAGGGCACTATGAGGCTGTCCAAAGTCCCTGCTCCTTCATTAGCTTTCCTGTGTTGCAACTCAGCAGCCTAATTATGCACACACAAATGTCTGCAGGGCCACATGAAAAACTGTGTCACTTAAACATCAGAAGACATCTTTCCATTTCTGACTGTCCATCATTTTAATGTTCTGGTCCCATGATGCAGCCCCATTTACAGTCACACTGATGCAATTGGTAGGGCAGCAAACAATAGTGTAGGACCCATAAGTGCTCTGGTTGGCTTCATTGCTGATACCAATATTTATTGTGGCTTTTAGAATTCATAGTTGTCTGAAGCCATGCAGATGCAGTGACGCTTCTGTAAATCAGGAGCCACAGCCTAACCCACAGATAGTGATTTCATTCTACGGAAACTGTATGGCATTTACAGGAGAGGTGATTTTCACTTCACAAACTCTGAGGCAAAGACCATAAAGCTCAGAAAAGGTCTGGACAGTGACAGCAGTGTGTTAGAAGTCTCCTTTTGTCTCACTTTAAACTAGTAGAAAGTAACAAAGCTCTCTTTTGTCAGCCTTGGGTTGTCTCATTGCAAATTAGCAACTTAAGAGATGAGCAAGAGAAAATACCCATGGAGGGATGGGGTAGATCTGTTTTAACAATGGCTTTTATTGCATGCAGCTACATGGAAAGGCAAGATAAGGGTTTTTATTACCCAGAGGCTATGGGTTATATTGCACTCAGAACATGTGGGTAAGTCCCACTAATGCTAACAGGTGCTGAGCGTGCTCAGCAAGAGCAGAACAGAGTCACTGCATTTTCATAGTGGTGTTTATGGATAGGAAACACTTGCTATCTAATCATCTTCCAACAGCTTCAGGGATAGTCTTTGACTATGTTCACTCAGAGAAAATAAAATGGAACAGAAACACAAGTGCTAATTAGCTGAAACCATTAATGTTATACCATCATTCAACAAGTCCCATTTGTATCAATATTAATGCAATGCCTCAGTTGGCCCATCTGAACACAGCAAGCTGACTATATTGAAGTGATGAAAATTTTGGTTAAACCTCTGCAAAATTAACTTTAAAAAAGACAACAACAGCAAAATAAGCAATCTGACTTATATCAGTGACACTGCACAAGGAAATGGAAAACTGGTTAAGAAGAACCAGGAGCATGCCTCTCCTGGAGCACAGAGCAAGCATTCTCAGCTAAGGCACGGACGCATGCCCAAGATACCAGAAAGGCACAGCATAATTCCTGGACGGTTAAGACCTTCATGTAAAATTCGCAGCAGCTCAGTCTGTCCCAGGCAATATTTGATGCATGACATCAGGAGGACACTGTTCTCACCCTGCTTTAGCCCTCAGGATCTCACATATGTGTCCATTATGCCTTTCAAATGCCAGAATAAACACCTTTTAAATGTACCCAGAGTGAGATGTACATCCACTTAAACAGATTAGAAAAAGTTGTCAAACTTATAGGGTCAAACTCTCGTTAAATGCCCATTGTAGACCACAATGTTACATGATTGTGGCCTCAAGTTGCACTAGGGAAGGTTTAGATGGGGCCTTAGGAAAAAAATCTTTACCAAAAGAGTCATGAAATATTGGAACAGACTGCCTGGGGAAGTGGTGGAGTCTCTACCCCTGGAGGCATTAAAAAAATGTGTAAACGTGGCACTTTGGGACATAGTTTAGTAAGTATGGTGGTGTTTAGCTAATGGTTGGACTGGATGATCCTAGAGGTCTTTTCCAACCTTAATGATTATATGATTCTAAGTAAGGGTGCTGCAGGTGGATAAGCTATGAATCATGATCAGTCCAATACAACCATCTCACTGTTCAAGGGATCATTCATTGATGATTGCATGAAAAGGGTCTCCTCCTCCAACCAACTCAGTCTATGAGTTATCTCTTCCTATTCTCAGACCTCCACTACAACAAACCTTCTCTTCTTCTAGCTTCTCCCTTCATAATACAAACAAATTTTCAATGTTTTGGTTCCTTTCATCTTGAAAAATCCATGCCAAAACATATAAGCCGTTCTGAGATCACTACAATAATTATCTAGCATTCCTTTTTAAAGAAATCCAGCCTAGAAACATCTTGTTTATGCTCTTACAGTGAACAGGAACAACTTTAACAACTTTACAACTTCTTTGTTAGATCCCCCAGTAGTTTGGCAATGCTCCTGCTGTTTCTTTTCACAGCTTTAGAGATACCACTCCCTGAAACCATGTCCTAGTTCTCAAAGTACTCCCCTCAGTGTGTCCTCTGCTGAACTCTTCTCATACTCCACAACTTTGTTTTCCCCTGTAGTTCCATTGGTCTCTGTCCTTTTTGTTCCTTCTCTTTCCCTTCCACATTTCATCTCATTTGCAAACATAAATTCAGCTATCCTGATGACTTACAAGATGACACATCTGTTCAAATGGGAATCTCAGCTTTTTCTCCTTTTTGTGTTTAGCAATTACTCTCAACTCACCGTGGCTAAAACAGTTATCTCATTTTTTCCCCAAGATTATCCTGCCCATTATCCTCTTTCCTTGCAACTTGTGAACAATAACAGCATTTTGTATTACACCAGCCCATAACTTGAATATCATCTTCATCTTGGTGATTGGTCTTGATTCTTGAAGCTAAGCTATACCTCAGTGTGGCAGATGGTTTCCACATATTGTCACCAATAGGTCATCCATGGCATCCTCTCTTTGGCAGATATAAAACTCTCTTGACAATGCAATCTTTTCCCACTGCTACTCATCCAAAATGCTGCTTTAAAGGCCATTTTCCTAGACCAACCCTTTGGCAATGTTATTACTTCCCACACAAGCCTCTGCTCACTCCCTTCTCTCTTTCATATCAGTAGTAAGTTACATACTGTTGCTAACTCTTCCAGTTTACCCACAAGTCTCTCTCACCTCTTCTTCAATATCAAAAGATCAATTTCTACCTCTGTTGTAGCCCCAGGGATTCTATCAGCTCTAGTCCAGAGTTTGAAAATGCTTTATACTCTGGTGAGTGGCTTCTAGCTCCAGTGCAGTCTGTAAAAAGTGGGGGCTGAGATTTTGTATTAGAAATAATTTCTTAAATCAGTGAAATTATTTGCAGTGCGTGCCTCAGGCAAGGTCTACTTCAGAAATGGTTTGCTGGTATCATTATGCAAGTACAACCCATCTTGGCACAACTGAAGCAGCTACTTCTATAACAGTCAGAGCCTATAGCAATGACATTGTCTTTTGTTGGTATGATTTATATTAGTGTGTAGATTTTTTTTTTTTTT
>WAAB01025976.1:1150-21492 GCA_013389865.1 Piaya cayana
AGATTGGTGGGAATGGTTGGACTCGATGATTCGGTGGGTCTCTTCCAACCTGGTGATTCTATGATCCTGGCAAGTATTCGCATCCCGAACCAACTGCTCCGCTCCAAGCACCGACAGGGGCTGATACTGTGGGAACTGTCAGGGACGGGGGGCAAGGTGCCGGGCTCTGGGAACGCACTGGCAGGGGGTAATACGGAATGCAGTTTTAGGAGTCACTATGGAAGCTTATCCTGTCTTACTTCATACACAAATGGGAGGTAGCATGTGGGATCCACTTGATTGGAAATTGTTAAAAGAGGTTAAGGCTGCTTGCACGCAGTATGGTTTGCAATCACCATTTACACAAAGTCTTATAGATTTTATATTTATGGGTCATACCCTTTGTCCTGCAGATATTTGACAGCTAGTCATGTTGATATTGTCCCCCTCCCCGACGTCTTGCTTTTTATCAGACTTGGGAACATTTGTGTGATCAGAAAGTGGCTAAAGTGTGTCAGCAGGGGGATCTGCTTTACGGGGTATGATTGCAAATGTTACTGGGTTCAGGACCATCCAGTAGAGCGGATTGGCAGGGTAATTTTAGTAGGGAGATTTTGCGAGGTACTATAGAGGACCCTTTTGCAGGACAAAAGATGCTGAGATTACTGTTGCTGGAGCTTGATGGGGCTGGTGGTGGAACCAGTTTTTTGAGTTTTACCGTGGAGACTGCTGATCGGGCAGGGAAAGCGGCCACCTATTGTTGAGATGAGAGGATGCTGCCTCATCATGCCCCTGAGCTCCTACCCCTGTTTGAAACAGAGGTTGCTTATGAGGGAGAAGATAGTATTAGAGTTTCTCAGCAAAAACTTGAGGGACCATACAGTCCAAGAATTCTTTTGCTGTTAGATGCAGCCCCAGAGCCTGAGTGGGTGGTTCCTGTTGGTGAAACAAGAGGCATCACATCATTGCTTTTAAACAGCAGTGGGGGGTGTTGTGAGACAGGTTTTTGTAGTTCGGAGCATGAGGCTCATTATTTTGGGAAGGAGGCGATGGTGAAATCAGATCCTATTCTCGATTCTGATCCCAAACTCCGACCCTTGATCATTATTAATGATGGGGTGGCAGAACCTGATCTTACTCTTGATGCAGATCCTGATTTCAAACTCCAGCCCCCTTGTTATTGATAAGGGGGAGAAGTCTGAAACCTCTGCTGTAGGGAAAGCAAATGCATGTGCCCTAAGGGAACTGGCTGGATTGTAGGAGCTTGAGGGAGCACTGTGCTTTGTGATTCAAGCAGGATTCTGCTGGGGTGGAGGAAACAGATTTTGGGAGCAGAATGATGCGATTGAAATTCCTATTCCTGGAATAGGAGAGGGGTTTCCCTGATATTTAATGCCTAGCCTGCCCCTATCTGACCTACCTTGGTCAACAAAAAGGCAGCAGCCCCCAAACAAAAGCTGCCTACCTGACTCAAGAAAAGAAAATGCCTGCAGTCGCCTTGACAAAGGGACTAATAGTCACTACTATAGCTCCGTTTTGACCAGCCCACCCAGGCTGAGAAAACTAGTGGAGCTATCGTTAACTGAGCCAAAAAGCAACCAGTGGGCTTACTTTGCACTGCTCACAAAAACCAAACAAGGGGATTTACGAATGATGACCTTCAACCATTAATGGATGTTGAGGCTCTGGAGCAAGTCCAGAGAAGAGCAACAAAGCTGGTGAGGTGGCTGGAGAACAGGCCTTATGAGGAATGGCTGAGAGACCTGGGGTTGTTTAGCCTGGAGAAGAGAAGGCTGAGAGGAGACCTAATTGATCTCTACAACTACCTAAAAGGAAGTTGTGGAGAGGAGGGTGCTGGCCTCTTCTTCCAAGTGACAGGATACAGGACGAGAGGAATGAGGGAATGGTCTCAAGCTCCACCAGGGGAGGTTTTGGCTGAACATTAGGAAAAAATTTTTCACAGAAAGGGTCATTGGGCACTGGAATGGGCTGCCCAGGGAGGTGGTTGATTCACCTTCCCTGGAGGTTTTTAAGGGATGGGTGAAAGAGGTGCTGAGGGACATGGTTTAGTGTTTGACAGAAATGGTTGGACTCAATGATCTGGTGGGTCTTTTCCAACCTTATGATTCTATGATACTCTGTTTTCCTTCTTTTTCTTGCTTCCAGGTCTGCATATATTAAAAAAAAAAAAAGGTGTACTTGTTTGAGTACAACCTATTTAATTCCTTCACCAAATTTCCAGATATAACAGATGACAATAACTTTCTTCAAGTTTTTTTAATACATTTTGACAGGTAAAACTATAAAAGCAGTGGTTCATTATTTTATATTTATGAATCAAGTTGAGATTCTATAATATCCTGTCCTGATGTGATCTATTGTTATACTCTTATTTCCTCCCCCTGTTATCTGACTGCTGCTAGAAATTTTACCCATAGGTGCTGATGCGTTGCCCTTGAATACCATAATGTATTGTTGCCTGTTCTCTCAGTTTGATTTATTTTGGGTGATAAATGGACATCTTGAGGCAGTTATCAGACTTTAATTTGACTGAACAGATCGTATCTGAAAATAACAATTTTCTTAGAGCTCCATTGAAGAGCAGCCAGTAATTTCAGATTTAGCCATACATTGTTGGTTGTTTATTGGTTCTTTGCAATATGCCCTACAGTGCTTAGTACTTACGACACTACTCACTACTATCAGTATTTCATAACCTACCGGCAACACGAAAAAAAATGTATTTACCCACAGAACATATGATACTGGGGAAAATCTAGTAATCCAACCCTATTACCTGTGCACATCAAATAATATACTAAGTTGCTTTATGTATATTAAAACTGAAAAGTCTTTTATGAGTGCTTTTTACTGGTTTTTTTTTCTCCTCAAAGCCTCTGAAGAGCCTAAAATTTGGGAAGCCTTATATTTTCTCTTTCAAAGCTTTTTAACATAGCTGCATATAGGTCTTGTTCTGCTGTTACATTGAAGTAAGAATATTGTCATGGGATTCACTTCTGATTTATAAGACCAGAAAGGTTCTCTTTCCTCTCCTCATTGCTGTTTTCACTTTCCCTTGCCTTTCTTTCAGCCTATACAGCCCATATCAATTGGGCTGGAGTACTTCCTCTTGTGTTTCTGAGATTCATTGAGTTTTAGGACTAGTAATTTACTCATCCAAGCTTCTGCATAACAAAGACCACAGGATATTGGCCTCCGCTGAACCAAATAATTTACATCTGGCTGAAAATTATCTTTCCTGCAGCACTTAGTCTCCCTTTGAAGGCAATGAAACAGGGAGACTCTGCCACTTCCCTTGCCAATCTGTCTGCATTTTCCTGTACTCTCATTTTCTATCTTATAGAAAACCTCATCCAAAATTATATTTTCCCTTACTTTTGTCTACCGTTAATTGCTAAGCACATGTAGAAGTCTAGTAAGGATGATGTACAAGAAAGGATATGGATCCTGAAAAACTTCCTTATTGCAACAGTCCAATCAGCTATAGCAGGAGCTGTTTTCAAAAGAATTTACTTACTTGAAGAAACCAAACTTTCCTGGCTGAGCTCCAATAGAAGAGAATAAGTATAGCTCATTTTCATGAAAAGCTTTCAAAGGGCAAGAATCTATTTGCTCTTTTCAAAGAAACACCATGAGAGTTCTCTTCCCTTCACTGTAAGTAAGACTATTACTACTGCACATTTTACTTTCTGGAGCATGTGGGGCTGCATCCTGCACTCCTTTGCTGGGACATGCAGGACTCTAAGGGGACAAGAAGGAGCCCAGTCTGTATATTTTCTCTCTGATTTTAAGGCTCAGCACAGCAAGGCATCTTTTGTGCCATATGATTCATCTCAGAAAGTGTTCGTGTGATCTGAGACAATGCTTCTGTGTGGCAATCCCTCTGTAGTACTGAAACTCCAAGTTAACCTCTATATGGGAAGCTTAAAACTTGTATCACTTATGAAGATTTTGAGCCCTAAAACCGAAATCCTTTGAAATCTGATCCTTTGTACCTGTCTGGTACTAGTTTTAGCACTGTGAATTAAAAAGCAAGGCTTTTTTGAAGTCCTCAAAAGTCAAAATCCCTTGCTAGGGGCACTCTACTGTTGTTGCTGCTTCACATAGTCTTCTGTTCAAGTACTTATGCACCATTGTTCTTGTAAACATGTTTATTTCTATTAAAGAAACACGGTGGAAGTCTACATTTTCTAGCACATTCAGGGGAAAATACATTTTTATAACAAATGAGGGGGTTTTAGTTATTCTGTGTGCACTTGATTCAAAAGAAAGCCCTGGAACACAGTGTCAAAATCCATGAACTTCTGGACCCACTAAATTAATTTAAAACTATATAAAGAATGAAAAAAACCAGTTGTATGACCTGCTGCCACAAGTGCATAGATCTCAAAGAAAAACATTTGTGACTATGCTGTGCTCTGAAACAATCATAGGGTGCTGTTAGGAAGTGATTTTCACTACTCAAGTGAAAATTTCAAGTCAGGGAAGCAAGGTAAAAAGCATGTTGATGATAACAACTAGGTACTCTATCCATGCAGAGTCCCTTTAGGGAAGTAATTTTCAGACATATATGTGGAACAAAAAAAACAATTGAAAGCATATTGAAGTATTTTGTGAAGCTCTTGTAATAGTATAAATATTCTTTGTAGTTTGGCCTGTAGTTCATATTTGCTCAGACTCTCACTGCAATTCCTTCTGCAGTTGCTTTATGTTATATGGGGTGGCTGAAAAGTACATGATGTAATTTTGAGAAAATCTGTTTGGAGGGTGGACTGACTATCCATCCAACTGGTTGTGCCAAAATGTACCTCTGCTAACTTATTATATAATTGTCATGTAAAGCTGCCTCATATATGGTAGACCAAATCATACATTTTAAATAGCTTGGTGGGTTTGGGGTTTTTTTTTTGTGGAAAATGCTTTTCTTTTATTTGGAACAAAACCTCAAACACTGTTCCTGCTGTCAGTCACTGGCATTGATTCAGGGGGAGAGAGACTGAACTTTGAGAAAGTTCTGGAATATTGCTCCATGTTCCAAAAATCAGTTCAAAAGATCATGTACTTTTCAGCTGTAAACTCTCCTGCCTCTCTTCTCAGCATCGAGAAAGTGAGTTATAGAGGATTGCTGGAAGAACTACAGCAAACATGCAGTAGACACACTGATATCAGTGTGGCAAGTTACATACTGCACTGGGAAAAGTCCGCTGATATTCTGAGAAATAGGAAACAACACTAACTTTACCCTGAAAATCTCTGTTCTTTGGAGGTAAACAAAGTTTTAGTATCTGTCCAGCCTTTTAGTGATCTTCAAGGAAAACTTGTTTTGACTTAAACACAGGCTCCAGTGAATATAAAACTAATAATTAGTTCACCTTCTCCAAGATATTGTTATTCTTATATAATTCATGTGCAGTGAATTCCTGCACCACACAGACTGAGCATGAACCAGGCAGCCAGTCTCAGATCTGCCTCAAGTCTGGCTTTGCAAGGTAGCTAGGAGGAAAGGCAGGTCTTCCCATGCTGTGAGGCACACTCAGGACTAAAAGCATGCCTCAGCAGAAGTGTCAACTCACAGTACAAGGGCAGCTCAGTGCCTAACTGAATATTCATCCACACATAGAAATGTTTGCAGTTCAAATTGAGCCGTAACCAAGGTGATGTTTATGCTGTTGGGCTGCAGGATAGTTTGCAACTCCCATGCTGCTTCTGACTTCCTGGAGTGGGAGAGCTCATTTGGTCCATCTACTGATACTGACACTTTCTGCACTCTGAACCAATTCTGTTCATCTCTTTGTTCTCTCTGCACTCCAGTGAGTTAAACATTGTGGGTATTGTTTATGGGTGGTAATTTAAACTGACCAGTGCAGTGAAGTCAAGCCGTAAAAGACTGTCCTGTTTCTGCTGAACTACATTTAGAAGGAGCACAGCAACAGGGACACACTTGTTCATCCTACTTTATATTTCCATCTAAGGTACTCAGCTGTCTTAATATGCTCAAAAGTAAATTTCCTTCATTGATGTGTAATGCTGGAATTGTCTTCAAAAAAATCTGCGTCAGCAGCTCCTTATTTCAAGCCTTTGTATTAAAAACCAGTTTGAATGCTATTTTATGCCTGTATGTTCAAGTGAAGCATTTTATGGTGTTTAAAAATTAATACAAATTGAAATGCCTTTGATTGTGCAAACCTCAGCATTCTGGATTTCCTTTTACGCTCTTTTATATGTGCTGCCAAAATATTTGTTAACCAGCTGCAACCTTTACCCTAGTTTCATTGGGTACTAAAATAGTCTGTTGTGCTGTAGACATGTTTCTGTGCTTTTAATTTGCTGTCCACGTATACTATAGCTTGTAGTAACCAAAAGCCTTTTGTAGGGCAAAGGTAACCCATGGAACACAGCAAAACGAGTGCAAAGGAAATGTCGAAAGTTTAGTCCTAAGTATAAACAACATCCTCTGACATTTAGGTAAACCAGAGTTCAGATATCTGAACTGAACACTCATGATCATGAGTCACACTTAAAACATTTTCTATCTAATCATTTTTTTATTCCCTATAAACAGTCTATATTCAAATTAACAGTATAAGCAAGAAATTTTAATGTTTATTAAGCTAAAATACTTCAGGACCTCAATACAGGGACAAGAAAACTAATTATTCTGATTTTGCCTTCCTTAATGCAGCTTGGAACAGTTTTAATCCTCCTGAAGATAGGCAAAAGAAGCTAGAATAGTTCTCTTAGTATGCATTAATAATAATAAACAGGCCAAATACTAATTCAACTAAAATCCCACTGATAAGGCAAACTGAAAAAAAACCCAACTTCAGAGCTTAGTCCTATATTTGTAATTTGCAATATGCAGCATCTTTTATCCAAGGCTTTTATAAATTTTAAAACACAGAATGTAATAAGTCATTGTAGACTAGACTGAAAGGAGTATTTACCCTGAAACAGACAGTCAAGGTCACAGTCACAATTTCAAAATTCAGGACTATTCCCTTATTCAACTGCCGTGTCCCAAAAGACCAGTAAGAAAAGCAGCCATTGAAGACTTGACAAGGTTGCCCAAAGGTAACAATAATAGCCTGCACCAGGCTGCGGAATAAATGATCTGCACCATCCTGATTAGCCTGCAGACTGAGAAGGCATTGAGCACCAATGTATTGCAAATTCCTAAGTACATTGAACCTCATGCAATGTTCTTTGTCTCAGTGGCTGAAAGCCATATTTTAGACCTTTTTCTCTATTTCAGAGATTTTTAATCTACTTTTCATAGAAAACTAGATGGAATATGTCTCAAAAACATACAGTTTTAAGGATGTGTATGTTCTGAGAATCCCAAACCTCTGTGATCATCCGTCACTGTAAGGGCACTCTGTGAATTTTGGTGACTTAACCAAGTCTGTTGACATTGAATATAAACGTGAGAAAGAACACATCTGCTACTAGAAACACTGGGAAAGTTCTGTCCTTATTTTACTTTCTATTGTACAGTAACTCTTCCTTTTCCATTTTTTCTACGTGTGTCTTTTAAAAATGCAATATTTTTTTTCTAAGTAATTTTTTCTCTTGGCAAACTCTCTCTGTTTTCATGCATTCTTACACATATCTTCCACCTTAAAACTAAATACTGAAAAGTCACACGTACATATATGCAAATTAATTATTCATAAATAAAAGTAGCATTTTAAAACTTCACCACAGGACTGAAATCAAGTTTCCAGAGGAAAGAAGAATATGCTGCAGAAACTGAAGAAGTCCACCCTTTTTCCCTAGCCTTCTGCCCAGATGTCAAAGAAAGGAAAAATGAATTTCAGTCAAGATTTCATGAGGAATATTTCTCTTAGTTATAAACATGCTGAGCTTCTACATTTATAAAATATATACGTATTGAGGGAAAAAATATCTGATCTTTGATAGAAGAATATGATTTGCAAAGGTTTAAATGGTTATGTTTAAAGCATTGAGGTGAACTGTTATGTGTCTATTTTTAGACTTTCTCAAGAACAAAAGTGCAGAATCCGTTGTTCAAGTACAAAATGCAATTAAATGTTATCTCAAATTTCTTCAGTTTCATTGAGAAACTTTAGAATTGTACTCCAAACCATTAGTCTTATTTTATCATATCATGTATTAACAATATTAATGTATGCATAGAAGTAAAGAAAATACTGTAATGTTTCTGAAAGAAATAAACATATACGTGTGTATCTCACAGGTCTGTCTATCTCATTATGAGATTTTTTTTCTTGTTCATTTGGTAGAGATGGCAATTCTTTGGCAGAATGTGTTCTCTGTTTTAACATGGACACAAGCATAAAAGCTAGAAAATGAATTGCTGGGACCAAAACTCATGACTCAACCACTCAGCAGTGTTTCTTATTCTTAAAATAGTCTGGTCCACAGTTTGATGAATCATATATGCTGTAGAAGATATATTAAAATTAGAAGAGTTAATAAGCTTCAATTTGTGTACATTTACAATTTTCTAGTCTATCTTTAGTATCAAAGAAGAGTGAACTCCATCTAATTTCAATAACATATGAAAGCTATTAAATTCTTACCTTACCTTAAGGAAATTCAGGTCAGTTAGAAATATATTGAGAAAACTACAAAGGAGGAAAGAAAAAATGTCAGTGAAGGACAAATATGTTTGAACTAAATTCTGCTTTTACATATGTGGGCACATCTACACAGGGAAATCAATGTGCTAGGATTTGTCATGTTCCAATTCCTCCATTTTATGCATTAAAACTGAGATATTTTTCTCCATACTGAATGTCAAGTAAGCTGCATCACACCAAAGTGCTTTTAGGGCTAACATAAGAGAATGACTCTTTCGAGAAGTAAGGAAATGTACGAAATTAGAGGATAGCATCTTCTCTAGGCTGAAACACATCTTATGTATTTCCTGCTTCTGGTGGCTCAGTTGCCCATGAACCCACTCATGCATTGACTAACTTAACCAGTGGCATTTCATATACAAGATCTGCAGCTATAAAAATCCTTACATCTCCTCAGGGGCCAAGGCAAGTAGCCTTACCTCTGTGCAAGGCTCCGCAACTGAAAGGGCTCTCTAGGCACCAGATTGTCTCTATGTGTGGTCTTTTGCTGCATCTCTTCCTTGTCACATTGTAGTTGGACTCTTGCCATATCACCCAAGGTATATGGTGGCCTGACTCCCATGGTGTTACCAAAGGCACACAGGCTCATATCTGGGTCAGGAAAACAGGGATAAGTCTTTCAGTTAGTCAAAGTACCACTCCTCCGTACTTAATATTCAGTGCATGCCTCCTACATGGGCATTTCTTATAGAACATCTCATGCCTTGCGCTATGTCCTGGTTTGACTCACAAACACTTCCCCAGACATGGCTCTTTAGTACTTAAAAAAGACATCTCTAATGTGATGTGAGTTTGCTCCAATTGCTTTCTAATCTGTCCCACAGACTATCAGGTTTAATAACCATGTCCTGCTAACTTAATCCAACACACATAGCTCTAGAACTCCTGGTCTGAGGCCAGGTCAAAGTGAGTAAATATTCCATGTGTGTGCATGTAATGTAAACATAGTTAAAAGTACCTACACGGAAAGGTGTGGAAATCACTAGCAAGATTTAAATTAACATTTTAGCTTTCTAGTCAGTAACTTCTATAGACAGGTAAGTCATTCCACTAGTTTAATTACTGACTAGGCCCACCAAATTTGCTTAAATTGGGAGAGTATGGGTCATATCACTGACTCCATATACAGGACACTCTCTTGAGAGTGGACTGATTTTTTGTATCACGTGCTTGCTGCAAAGAGAGAAGGAATTGACCTTTTTTCCTCTATAGAGCAAAGACAGGAAGAGACTTACACTGCAGCTAGAGATAAACTCTCTAATGGCAAGATCATTGAGTAATGGAAGAGACTGCCTGGGGAGCAGTAGTGTCTTCCTCACTGTTTTGGGATTTTATTTTTTTAGGACATAATACAGCTGTCTGTCGGGGATGATTTATATTTACTTTACTCTGCCTTGTAGCAGGGGATAAACTAACTGACCTCAGATTCCTTCCAGATCTATTTTCTGTGATTCCTTATACTAAGATGCTTTTAGAGATGTGAAGCATGCTTTTTAATACTGCATTTCCTTTGTATTCCAGGGGCATAACCCTTAATTGATAATTTATCTTTTTCCTGAAACCAGTTCCATTTCATTAAGCGTAATGACAGTTTAATGCACATTTCTTCACCCTATATATACAGTATTCTCATTCATCTATAACTCTGCAGTACTGGAATACAATCACCCTTGGCTTTCCTTTTAATCTGCAGTTCAAAGTTCTGCAGGACTCCAGGGTCAGGACTCTGCCCAAACTGTCAAACCAGTAAAGGTGAAGTACAGACCTGATCATCTTACAGAGATGATCGTTCACATGTTTTCAGTTGAAGCTGGAAATAAAAGTCAAACTGAAACATAAGAAAAAGATGTGGAACAGTCAAATGGGAAAAAAGCAAGCCATAAGATTTTTTCTGTGATGGTTGGACAATGTACTGACACGTGATGGAGCACATCTTCTTTCACAGTGGGGAAAGACAACTCTGTTTTTCTTGTCCACAACTATGTAGAACTGAGCCCCGCAATTCAGTAGGTCATCTTAACTCATTTACTCAGTAAGATAGGCAAAGGTAGGTTATTTCAAGCTAGTAATTTCTAAAGTTGCCAAAGATATCTTGAAAGCAAAAATACACAATGCCATAGGAAATACGTCCAGTTCATTAACTATCTCTAATTCACAGAATCATGGAATCATAGAATCACCAGGTTGGAAAAGACTTCTTAGATCATCAAGTCCAACCATTCCCATCAACCACTAAACCATGTCCCTGAGCACCTCGTCCACCCATCTTTTAAATACCTCCAGGGATGGTGACTCAACCACCTCCCTGGGCAGCCTGTTCCAGGGACCAATGACCCTTTCTGTGAAAAATCTCTTTCTGATATCTAGTCTGAACCCCCTGGTGCAGCTTGAGGCCATTCCCTCTTGTCCTGTCCCCTGTCACTTGGGAGAAGAGGCCAACTCCCTCCTCTCTACAACCTCCTTTCAGTTAGTTGTAGTGACCAGTAAGGTCTCCCCTCGGCCTCCTCTTCTCCCGGCTAAACAACCCCAGCATCCTCAGCCACTCCTCATGAACTTGTTCTCCAGCCCCTTACCATCTTCAAAAATTCCTCAACCGTCTTGAAATTCTTACCATCTTCAAAAAAGATTTTTAACAATAATTATCAGTTTATGTTGACTATTTAATAATCCTGTCTCAGCTTTTCTCTGTTTTTCATAATTTAGGTTGTGTTATGTAATATACTCTTTTTACGTTATGCAAATTAAAACTTTTCATGCAGCAGAACCAGTAAGAATCAGATTTTGCATGCTATTCAGATGCTGTTTTGTAAATAAGATATGCTGGCAGATTCTTGTGTGCCATTGGAATAGTTCTAACATGTTAACAAAGTAATTGACAACACTATACTATAGCATTTTCTGCTCAAAAATCTCTTGTCATTTTCATGCACATAAATTATCCTTGTATACTTTCTATTAAGAGATATAGCCACATAAGCTATCCTTTACTATAAGCCAGTCCCTACTGTTCTGTTTTGAAGCATGTAAATGATCTGTGAGCTATTTATAGAAGAACAATGCCAGGAATTCCCTGTTAAGTGTAGCTGTGACCCATCAACACTAACTGTTTACAAAATACCACCAAAAGATCTCCATAAGATTTACATTAAAATTAAAATTTATGTATATGCATGTGCATATGTATGCTTAGAATTTAAGAAAGTCTTCTATCATTATTTTCTTCTTGAAATCATAGTAAATCTGTGTTATTAACTTCAGACCATATGGATATAGTATCACTTTAAATCTTTCCCCTATCTCATCAGATTGGAAAGAGGCCTTTTCATTATGGACTAGACGTTTCCTCATCCTCAGAATTCAGAGTTGATGATGAGGTTGTGAACAATCTTCCCCTAACACCTCTCTCCCACTGCAGTCCAAAGAAAATTAGAGCCAGGACATGTTTGTCACTGCTTGTTCCAGCTCCTTTGCCTGCGTAGGTTTGTATCAGGTTCATAGTTCCTGTTCTCAATGGCTCAGAACGCTTGATGTCAAGTGGGAGAAATGAGAGAGCTTATTTCATATACATGACCCATTAAAGACTGCATGTCATTTCAGGTCAGCTGGCACTTGCAAGTGAGCTATAGTGAGGTCAGAGGCTACATTTTACTTATAAGTAAAATAGAACGGGGTCTATTTTCTGGGAAGTGCCATGGCATGGCTTATAACCATATAGAAATATTGTCTTCTTTTCAGAACTGGTTGTCTCATTTACACTGACCTGTGGATAGAAACCAGGGTCTTTGCCAGCTCCAACACAACATCCAGGAATTGTGAGGGAGAGACTACTTGCCCTGGAAGCATGCTGATATTTTTTTATTTATTTAATTCAACAACATGCTATAATCATGTGACATGTCTTCAGCTACTTGCCTTTTCCTGTGTCATTAACCTGAGTAGCTGTAGAGTCAGTTTCTACAGGAGACACAGATGCTAGAAGGGACATAAAATTTCATATTGACAACATGTTAAGAAAGGGCTATATTCCTTAACCACAGGAACAGCAGCTATCCTGCAGCTACTATGTTCTCTCATGAGAAATGCTCCATGTGGATCCGTAGCAATACCGTAGTGAGATGTACACCTAAGGGACAAAACCAAGCCTGAAAACATTTACAGGCATGCAGGAGTTTCAAAACAACAGCCAGCATTAGGAAAAAAAAAAACCAAAACCACAAAAACTCTCTCAGCCTGTAAGATCTGGTATGGGCTATATCTCTCCATTTATTTGCCCTTGTACAAACACTAAGGAAAACACAGGCATGCTCCAAGGACCCAACAATTTACAACTAGATAATTTACTTAAAAGTAGCTGTGAATGAGGGTCCAATCTCCAAGCAAGTACCACAATTGATTTCCTCAGCTGGACATTGTCCAGAGTGTAAGGTACCTGAATTTCAAAAGATACTTTCTGCTTTCTTTTATGAAGCTTTAATAAAATGAAATATTGCTGAGTATTTTTACTGCTATAAGGGCTCTTGGGTAATAAATCAATTAATAACACTTTTTCATTGATTTACTGGTTTGCAATAGGAAATCAATATGCTTCATTAGCAGATTAATTGACAGCTTTGTATTATCTGCTTTCTGTATCTACTTAACTCTAAAGGCTGTGACCCCTCACTGTATCCACATGTAGAATGTGAAGCTATGGGTCCCATAAAAACCAAGTTGTTGCCTTCTGTTAATATCAGCCCACATGTTTTTTAAATGCCACATAAAGGCTCTCCTATGTAACCCAGTTACTCCTTTTCTTGTTGCCACTGTGCCCCACCCATTCTTCACTACTGTCATCCAACACTGTAAGGGCATTCTGTAATACTTCATTGTATGCTCTGGGTATTCATACTGCTTAGTATAATGAAAAACTAATAACAGTGTGTGCAATCTGCTTTGTACTGCTGGTTCTGATGCTAAGGTCTTTTTTCCTAAGAAATCACAGCTGAAATTTGCCAAGAGTTTGCATTTACTATTATTTACATACTGTCATTAATATTAGGATTTCCTGCACTTCAATATTTTTAAAAAATGCTGAACTACATTCCCCTCTCATTTAATCACTTTAGCTCTCTAAAGTACTTTTCCCTTTCAATTTCTATAAAACTTTGTGAGAAAATGAAGATAATTGGTGCAAAAAATATAAATTAAGCAATGGAATAATTTTTGTTATTTCAATCTAAGACTTGTACTGTACTAATCAGTTTTGAAATTAAGGTTATTAACCTCCAAAGAATATTCAGTACAACATGTGGCAATGCGGTTGCACTCTTCTTATTAGTATTAATAAAATACTTATCACCAAATCTCTTATCTTCAAGCTGAATCTCATGCTTTTGTATGCTTCTGTGTTTCTATTCCATTTATTCATAGTCAAAATACATTATAAACTCTAGCAGACCTTTAAGAACTGCCTGATTCACCTGCTCAGTTCTAAAAGGCAGAGATTCCTCAGCAGGGTTGCATGGAGAAAATTCTATCAGGAATGGAAAGGAGAGAAAAAAATCTCAGGTCCCTGGGTATATGGGACAGTTATTTGTCCCTTATGCTCCTTCAAAAAAAAAAAAACAACACAGCAATCTAAATAACCTTGAAAAGATTAAGGGTGACAGAGAGCAGTTGTTCTTTCTATGATTAACCAACCTTAACACAAAAAAAGTGTTATGATAAAAATGAGTCTTGGGAGCAGAATAGCACTATGATACAGATACTAAGCTGACAACAGATGTAGGATACAGTGAACTCTGTCCTAGATTCTGTTTGTCTGTGTCACTTGTGTGCTGTATTAGTTTGCAGTTGTTATGATATTTTAAAGACAGTTTGAGTTTTGATTATATTTAGGGTTATAGTTTCTTTTTTCATTAAAAAAGAAAATGCAAAAACAAACAAACACAGCAGGCTGACCCAACCCCTGCATGCTGAAATACTAGAGTTTTCCACAGTGCTGACTTACATAATATGAGACTAATATTAAGAAATAACAAACAGAGCTGTTTAAATGTTTATTTTTCACAGCACAGCTGTCTATTGCAAAATATTGTTTGGTCAAAACCCAAAATGTTCATTTTGAACATGTTTCTGTCGGGAAGTTATTAGACTTATTCAAACTCAAAACACAGTGTTTAGTGTTGATTTTTCTCCACAGAGTCATCTGAAATCTTAAACTCCATGCCATAGATGGCAATTTGGAGTTGGTGTTGTTACAGCAAGCCCTACCAGAATTAAGCATTTGGGTATAACTAGGGAGATGAAAGCATTTTAGCACGATCATTTTGATGTTTCCAAATCAAAATTCTCTGGGAAAAAAAAAAATCTCTCCTGAGAGAAACTTTAAGTTTTATTATTTAGGATGAAAACATTACAGAATGTCAGAATTTCCCACAGGGTAAAATTTGGACTTCCAGCCAGCTCAGCATCCACTCACTGTCCTCTGAAGCACAAGTGCCCTGGACTCCTCACCCTCCAGCAAGAAGTCTTGAGAGAGACAAGCAGCACTCTCATTAGCTAATGCTGATACAATGCTATTATGAATTCTAATAGAAGAAGAGGCCATGCACCTCAGCAACAGTACAACTTACTTGAAACCACTTATGCTACACACATCTCCTTACAGTCAAACTCTCTTTGAACTCATCTGACGTTTGCCAAAGCATAAAATCTTTCCCCTTATTTCAATTCAATATCTATATTGATTCTGCATTATGTGTGATTCATACATTTTATTTTGCTATTCAACCTACAAACAAAAATTGTTTCAAATCAGAAAATATCATCCAAGCTTGGGAAGAAACAAACAGCATAGACCAGCTTATTGACTCCTGATTCCATCACTGTATCCTGAGGACAACCTTCCTTTTTCTCTGCTGTATGTTCTCTTTCTGATTTTCAAGTGACAGAAAATAAACATTGTTTGGTCTCATTTATTTAAATGATAACTGGATCTCCAAGCTAGGAAGTGGATTTTCTTGCTTTTCTGGTTACCTAAGATGTGCTGATAACCTTTAGTTCTACTTACATTCCAATATGGTGCATTTAGCAAAAGTTAGCCATTGTCTCCTGGTGAGATTATCTTGGATAAAATGACATTTCCAGTTCTCTGCTCCTGAAACATGAAATAATAATAAATGTAAGGAGTATGCACACACACACACATTCCTCAACTAAAGTAAAACAAAAACAGGCACTCTTACAGGCTGTGATATGTCCCAGAAGGACACACATGCTATTTACTTAGGAAAGTCATCACTCAGAGACTCTGGTTTCTCTGAGTGCTGCTGTAGTTTCTCTCGAGTGCGTAGCCTTGGACAAGAGGACCTGTGCCATCCCTTACTATTCCAGGTGTAGTTTTGCATCTCCCTTACTCTGGTTTGGACCTCAGAGAACACCGCACCAAGTAGAACCCTTCAGCAAGCCTTATGGACTTTGAAATGTTCTAGCTTTCCTTTTGAAAGCAGCAGCATTTTGAAACAGTGTGATTTAGTGTCAGAAGAAAGAAAGAAATATTGCAAAAGTAAAGGATTTTACAGCACAGCAAGGAAGACTGTGTTAACTAAGGCTTCAAAAGCCATTCCCTATCTCATTCAGTACAAACCCCAGAGATGAAAATGGGTTTATTGGTCTGTACACAGACAATCTTGTTCTTATGTTCCTTCTGTTGATAAGCTACTGTGCTTCCTTATCCAATTTCTTTGTCTTTTCCTGTATTTCTAGAAAAATCTGTGATTTATCAAATTGTCCCTAAAACTGTATGTTTTCTTAAGTACTCTTTGGGGCAAATGCAGTATGTATTGTTCCTGATTAGACGAGCACACATCTATGTTACACTCTTAAAAAAATACAGGTCTGTTTTCAAATGTTTGTAATGCTGCTACTGTGCTTTGAGGCCAACTTTTTTAGGCATACTGGGCTGTGAGAAGATGATCTGTAAGCAGTATTCTTAAAAGTACAAAGCAGTGACTTATTGGCCAACACACAGAAGGTGTCTAGGAACTCACAGACTTCTAGGCTAGGCATTATTATGTTCTCCACCACAACAAGATACTCAAAGAGACTGCTGGTGAGGAGAGGATCAATCAGAGAAGATCCATCAGAGAAGAGGTGACCTCCACACCTCCCTGAAAGAGAGCTGCTGACTGCTGCTGAGCTGCCATCATCCATCAGTTCCATCAATAACAACACGGTGATGGCACTGACAGCTGGACAAATGCTCATCACCTTCTTACTCCCTTTAAGATTTTACACTCTGTCAAGCCAATATTTTTCTTCTTGAATTATTGAGCTCATCATGATCCAAGTCTCAAAACTTCTTATTTTAAAAACTTGCCCAACTTTATCACAGCTTTGTCTCAACTTAGTATCTTTCTCAGCAGCCAAAAGCTGTACAGTAGGCTGCATCAAAGGCGGATTCGTGGATGCTTGAAACGTTGACAGCTGAATCCCCCCTCCAGTTTGTCAGAGTGGGCTACAGACAAAGGAGGTTATATCAAGGAGAATCACCACCACAGTACAAATTTTAATATACCTGACTTCAACTCTGCCTCTTGAAACAGTAAAAAATTACTATTACTGGTGCAAAACACCACCCATACTTTTGAACTGCATTTTTTGTCATATCAACCAGGACCCTCTCTGAGACTTGGGTTATGATTAATGCATCAACCCCAAATCAAGCTCCACAGCATTAGTTAACTTATAAGCCATTAAATTATATGTTTTGATTAAAAAGTGATAGCCATCATCATTTGGCTAATGGCAGAGTCTTCTAATTTCATTCCTGCAATAGAATAATGATGAGCAATTTACCGCTTTCAAATACACACAGCGATAACATGGGCATATATTTATTGTACTCATTATCCTCTAGGAAACCTAATCAACTCCTTCTATATGAGAAAAGTACTAAAGTTTGTAATACCATTATTAAACAACATTGAAATGAATAGGTATGAGGTATGTAGGGTATAAAGACATATTTATCTGACCAGAGATGGCCTCATGCCCAGAAATCTGAGGACATTAAGTGGTACCAAGGTGTCATTGTGGTCAAAACTTGTCATGCTAAGGAAACAGCTGCTTCCTCTTGCCTCACATTTTCATACAGATCACCTGCATTCTTTTGTTGCTGAACCTGCTCTGTCCTGTGTACCTACAATGCCAAGAAGCAGAAAGATACTCTGCCTTCTCTATAATGCTTTTAGAAATCTTTTGCTTGTTTCTTCTGATTGCCTTTTGTGGTTTCTTGGATAAAAGCCTTCCCTGTTACAGAGGGGAAAAAGTCAAACACAAAATAGAGAGAATGAGCAAGTACTAAAACAGTTGCTTTGGCAAAAGCAAGACCTGGGCTTCCTGTGGTAGTTGTTCACACAAGGCTGTTGGGGAATGGCTGCGAGGGAATGGCCGTGTTTCTATGCAAGAACTATGCAGAACAAGCCTGATATGAGAGCAGGCACCGGGAAGGACATGCCGACCTTGGAACATTGCGTCAAGCAAAGACAAGGGAGCAAGCCAGACCGGAGCCGGTTTGTACTAGTGACAAGTAGGAGGAACTAAGAAGGCATGACCTTTGAGCTAGCCAATGTAGTGTAAGTGTGTTTGACTGTTCAACCAATGACACGATGACATGTGGTGTTTGTAGCCTTTATTAAAGGCTGGATGTTAGACAATAAAGACAATAAAGTTGTACCACTCACATTGAGTTGGCTGCGTGTTTCCCTCACCTGTCACAAGGCATGTTTGGGACTTGCATGAGCAAAAAAAATTCTGAAAAAGTGCACACAGATTTTCTACGTATATCTATCCCTGAAAGCATCTTGTCCTTCCATTGTCCCACAGGGCAAAATAGCATTAATTTGGAATGAATTATCAGGGACCTGAGATGGAATCTTAAAGAGGTATCATATCAAACTGACAGAGAAAATGCATTTCTGAGTATAAGGTCAGAGGAATGTAAAGAATCTTATAGTTCCTGTTTTGATCTTTTTTCTATATGTTCCTAAAAATTTAATCAAATTGTATCTGGATTAAGTAAAGAAACTTGCATATTAAAATCTTCCCTCATAAATCCACACTAGGTAAGGTGTTTACCAGCATATCTTTTTCTGCAGGTCAGATTATTGTCAGATTTATTGTCCACTGGCTCTTGAGAGGAACAATATGGGGCCTTTTAACATACTTAAACTTTAATAAAACATAGAGTTCCTCTGAAGTCCTGAACTATTACCCACGTTACCTGTTAGAGACCTGTAAAAGCAAAAATACCTCTGTGTACTAGTGTTTAGTCATCAAGAAGGCTCATCCAGTAAGTCTACACTCTATGACCATCCTGTATCTTTGCAAAACTGAATTTTTTTAAAAAAGAAAAGCTAATAGTAGTTCTATAGTACTGCTTTTATTTTACTGAATCATATTTTTCCTCCTTCACATCTTGTACGTTGATTGTCATCCTAAATTGTGTGTTTTTGTTAGAAGTATTTGTTTATATGACAGGTGCCACAAAGCATCCTTCTACAGAAGGTCCTGTAGACTGACTGGACATTGGGAAAAGCTACTAATACAAATACGGAACAGAGCCACAAACAGTTCTAGAAAATGTGGCAAAATTAGTGTTCAAATATGCCTTCTCACTCCTGCCAATGTGCACCCAGACTGTTGTGTTTCTGTTCACCTCATTGTTAACATTTCTCCTGAGATACCACAAGCAAACACACAAATGTAGCAACTAGAAGCAACCACCAAGAGCATTTTCCTCATCATCAAAACAGAATTTAAATATTTTTTTCCAGATAAGAAAGGGTAATTTAACTAATGCAGTACCGTGATAGTCACTCTATTTTGTATTCTAATATGGCACATGTTTGTCATGAAATAAAGACCGAGGAAAACAAAACAAAACAAAAAACACACAAGGAAATGTTGTGGGAGGGTTGCATTATTTTAGGGTAGAATAGTTTAATCTGTTAAGGAGATTGGCCTTATCCACCAGAGCTGGCTGTTCATGGGCTGTGTATTTAAATGGGAGGAAAGAGAGCTCAACATCAAGGTAACATACTGCCAAATCACCAAAACTTTTGAACCATCTGACAAGACTGCAGGAAAACCACTCTACAAACATACCTGTGATGTTTACATTACCACAGTGTAACCACTGTGTACGTAGCTACATATCTGTAATGATTGTTTTGGTACTGTACCTCTAAATCCTTACAAATTCATTTTTGCAGGGGCAAAGGCCATTTGTGCATCAGAATTTTATACTAGGTTACAGAAAATTCATATAATACTGTCACAGAAGTTTCAGGTTTTTTCTGAGTTCTGTATTTTTCCCTTAAATTGAGTTTAGATTGAAAACTACTGTATTCTCTACAAGTGAGAAATGTAACATCACCTGGGTTATTGCTTGGATATACCAGCTTAACCAAGAGCATAATCTTTTTCCTGGCTATAAAATACAGATTTCAATTAACATCCAAAATGCTGAACTTCAGTTGGAACTCTGCTAAGCTCTTAATTTATTAGAACATTAAGTGATATGGACTTTTTTTAGAATCAACATGAGGCACAGAAAAATTAGATTTTCTGAAAAACTCTGTGCATTGACTCTTCTGATCCCTGACATGGTTCACATTATGGAATAAAAAGCAGGTCTCTCTCGCTGATATATCTGTGGCAAAAAAAAAAAAAAAA
>WAAB01025976.1:21506-49041 GCA_013389865.1 Piaya cayana
ATATACAATCAAAATTCCACTGTTCAACAAAGCTTCTGTGGCTGGGGAAACAAGGGAGTTCTTTGTGCCTACATTTGAAATGTTGATCATTTGGATGTAAGATTATAACTTACCTGTAATCATACCTGATTTACCAAAATTTTCTCCCTACTCTGCTGTTTCAGAGACAAAGGTCACAAGATATTGGTATCTTTTTCCTGCAGATATCGTCATCAAGGAAAAAATCTTTCTTATCTCCTCATCTGTAACAGATGTTATAACTTCCTATATCTTCGTGAGGAGTTCCAAGGCTTATGTATCTCTGCTAGAAATGCCTGCAAAATATTGAAGAAGCCATCCCCGTTACCAGATTATAACACAGAAAATCATTTGTGTTCCCATCAAAGCTGTTAATAGAAAAGATGAAGAAACATGCTTGAAGCTGTTCATTCATTTATTTTGTTGTGTTTTCACTGGGTGCAATACACTTCATGTCCTATGACCCTACATTTATCTTAATTGTGGTGTAAATATACTTCTTTGAGAATCATCCAATCTTTTATGAATTTGAAACATACACAACAACACTTATGAGGAGCAGATGAGGAAACTGGTGTTGTTTAGTCTGGGAAAAAGGAGGTTGATGGGAGACCTTATCACTCTCGAAAGCTACCTGAAAGAAAATTGTAACCAGGCACCTTCCATACGACAACAGGCAGAGAGGTTGGGCTTGTTCAGCCTGGAGAAGAAAAGGCTCTGAGGAGATACTATAGTGACCTTTCAGTACCTGCAAGGGGCTACAAGAGAACTGAAGAGAGACTGTTCATAAAGGCTTCTGGTGATGGGACGAGGGGGAACGGGTATAAACTGGAGAGGGACAGATTTAGGCTTGATTAAGGAATAATTTCTTCACGATAAGAGTGGTGAGACACTGGAACATGTTGCCAAGGGAAGCTGTGGATGCCCATCTCTAGAGGCGTTCAAGGCCAGGTTGATGAGGCCTTGGGCAGCCTGATCTAGTGGGATGTCACTGCCCATGGCAGGGGGTTAGACTTAGATGATCTTTAAGGTCCCTTGCAACCCAAACTCTTCTATGATTCTATGATCTGAAAAACAACAAAAAAAATTAGTGGAAAGTGACTAGCTGCACAGGTATGTTTGTGCTCAGACTACTAGGTTACTTGCTGTTGAAATTCTTGAGGAAAGTTTTAGAAACTGAAAGACTTTAAGGAACTCTGGTCTTGTGGTATTGCAACAGAAAGGACAAAATCGAACTTTTAGTGGATATTTCCAAGGACGTCTCTAGCTCAAAAAGCATAAATGGATTTCCTGCCATACAATAACAGAAGCCTGCTAGAGAGACCTGTAACCTCTAAAGACAATAGTGGCAAACATGAAAGAAGGCTCAGAAACACTAAATTTACTTTAAAAAAAATATCTCACACATTTGCAATATCAAAATGTTGTCTTTTGATTTAACAGGTATCGGAAGAAAGTTCAAACTTCTAGTCACAGCCTGGGGCAAGGAGACTGCAAAGTTGCAGAGGGCAAGGCTGGCTTTTCTTCACATTTGACAACACAAAGTTAGGAAAAGAACAAGAACAAAAGTGACTGACTTTACCCCTCTCTTGAGCTAGAAAACACATTTCTCTCATACAACAGCCCAAAGCGCTGCTCTGGTTGTACTTGGGTATTAATTTTTACTATGATTGAGATAACTACTTAAAGCAGCCTCTTGTGAAAAATATTTTCAGCCTGATTTTTCACTCTCTGTATAAATATATCCTGAGCAATTTTTACTTTAACACTTTTTTAACTCCTATTTTCATCATAACTTTGTGAAGAACTGAAACTTCACTAAATACACCAACCTTTTTCCCTGTATCAACCAAAAATTAATAAAACCATGCCAAAGGCAACTGCTTTTTAACTTCAATCCAGACTCTCATTACCATTCCCCTTCTCTTCTCCTCCTTCACTCAGATGCTTGAATCAGAGACTTGCTCCAAGGCTTACTTCACAGGTAACAAGTACTTGTTCATTTTAATGACTGTCACTCTCTCAACATAAATACAAGAAAGGCTTTACTCTTTTATTCTAATAATGGTCCAGCATTATGAAAATAAGTCTCTACGTGTAAAGTATTTCATGCCCAGCATATAATGAGCTTGTGAGGAGCAAAGGTTTTCAGTCTGCCCAGAATTTCCACATATTCCATATTGGAAGTTGTGTTTGTCAGGGAGTACACAGTCATCTAGTGAAAATGTGATAATGAAAATACAGAATTTCTTGGCCTGAATGAGGCCAAACCAAATATTTTTTGACGTTTCTCATAAAACTGAAGAGTCTTAGGCCTATAGCGAAATCAGTGCCACAATGAAATCAATCTCCCTCTCAATTCTACTTAAAGCAGTTTTTCTACATTCTTAAGGGGACATCCCAACATTCATAGTCTTCCACCTGTGACAGACCATCCTGGCTTAGTTGTCAAGACCCAGAGTTTCAGTTTTGCCTCATCAGATAATATCTCATCAAAGATCAAATTTAGATTGGTGTTACATTCATGGTACATCTGTCGTACTCTCAGTATTTTCAGTCTGTGTTTGTCTTAGCCCATATTTATATTTGCATAAGGCCATAGAATTAAGGAAACAAAAGACTTAGTTTTACATTCACCACTGCATAGGATCTCTAATGACACTAAACGTTAGCTTCACGGAACGAAGTATATGTAGAATGCCACTGCATATTCTTGTTCCAGTATTCCAGGATTTTGTTATGCTAGCAATGACCTTTTATAGTTTAGTATTGAATTAGAGTAGTGTTCTGGGAGCTGTATCTCTATTCAAGATTTGGGATCTAATGGGAAAAAAAAAGGGAGTCAAATAGTCCTGACCTTCTGTCCTGGATTGGTTAACTGCAAGAAGTTAAATGTACCCTCTGTTTTCATCAAAAAAAAAAAAACTTTTGGAAGTTTCACCAACCACATTTATAACCAGGGAACTATCCAGGAATTTGCCAGAGGTTTTTGTTATAAAAGTGGCCTGTTTTTGCACACTGAGAGACGCTCTAAGTCTTCAATCATGGAAGCGCTGGTGTTGTTTTTTCATGCCAGGTTCTCACTGCTCAAGCCAAATCCCACATCTGAACAGTGAATCTCCAACCTGTCCTCAGCAAGACATACAGACCTAGTTTACAGCCTCCCTTGGGACTTTGCTTTCTTGGCAACTCAGAAGCAATAACAAAATAAACACAGCCAAAGACTTGCAGCTGTCCTAGAAATTCTCAAGGTCTCTTGTTTCCCCCTACTGCCTTCTCCATTTTGCCCAGAGACCTAATGATTTTTTTCTCCCTCACAAGGCAGTTAGCAAGTAATATTTGAAAAAAAAAAAAAATAGCCCACAAACATTTTACAAAGAATTTGTAAATAACACATGTGATATTAAGAACAAGATATCACACGTGATATTAAGAACAAGAGCAAAGGAAAGGGAATAGCTGGTCTGTATTTTGACAAGTTTATAACAAAGTTATCAAGCAAGATTTTGAGAGCATTTAAAAGAGGTTTAGATGAGGTATAAGTACAATTTTGGTTTCACATTTTTCTCTGCAGACCTGCAGGTTTCCCTGTGCTGTGGATATATTAACTTGTCAATTGAACCTGCCCTTCAACACAGTATCAGGATACCTCAAAGTACTCATCCCACCAGAAGACAAAATAGAAAAATCCACATCCCACCACTTTTAAATTGTGGGGGTTTACCTTCTTTTCTGTAAATACTGAAAATAATTTTTCATTATTTTCCAGTATGACCTTCTTGAGACATAAATAATGATCCTTCCATTTTTCATTATGAAGTTTCCTCCCAAAGCCACTTAATTCCAGCCTCCAACCTAATGTAAAAGGAAAAACATGTCAGCTCTGAAACAGCAGTGCTGGCAATCTTAACTATCACCTATGCCCAACTGCTCTGTTTTTAGCTGCAAAATATACACTTTCTGCAAAAAACTAGTTTTTCGATTCAGCGATAACATGGAAACTTTGTTTATACTTTCTTTTTGTGGAAGAAATTGTTTAATATGATAGACAATGCACCTAGTCATCTGACTGAAAGGGGTAACGCTTTTGAACAAATGACCTCGCATGCTACTGAGGACCTTTTCCAACCTGCCACTGCAGCCAGGATCACAACACCAGATCTTGCACCTATGGACATAAAAGTGTGGCTTTAAATGCAGAGTGAGTCAGGCACTGACCTGAACAGGAATGTTACAGCTTTATTAGCAGAAATCCTCTTTTCAGCACCCACTGTACATCCTTCAGATCCACTGTAAACAATCATGAATGACAAGTTTAAGTTCATGGCTAGCTTCATTTTGTGTTCCTTATAGTTCAGGTATAAAGGTCATCAAGAAATATGATGCATAACCTTGTCATATCAATACAGTTGTTTCTCTCAACCTCAGCTCCAGTCTTACGGTCTTTATATTTCTCCTTGTAAAGTTATTTGCAAAAGTCTAGAGCCAGCCAGCAGAGAAGAGGCATAATGTATTGTAATGTCCCAGACTGAAGTTGGGGGGGGGAATTGTTCGGAATCCCCCAGACTGAAATAAAGAAGCAACTAAAGTCAAATGCTGTACATCAAAAAACTTCCTGTATTGTAAAAAAGGCAATAGACAAAAAGTGTAATTAAAAAGGTAGCAACAGCAAAGAGAGGAACAAAGATGGAAAGTCAAGCAATGGTTTGGGATAGGAATGCAAGAATAGTCACCACCATGGATATACAGCATCTTCAAGGTCCAGTATCTTGGGGGTGCCACAATGTAGTGGGCAGAGAAGAGTACAGGCTTTTTGCAGGTCCTTTTATACCTCATTCCCAGTTCTGGTTGCCATGTACCACATGCACTGTGCATCTTCACCCACCTGCACTTGCACGTTGCTACCCAGTGAATTCTGCAATCACATACCCTGCTCGCTGCCATCTCTGCAGAGTGTTGCTCTGCTGACTTTTTGGATTTGGTGGCTTCCTGTGTAGCCACTTGGCAACAGCTTTGGTAATCTTTGACACAAGGTTTCTGACTCAGCTCCTTACACATATTAAGCAAATTACAGGCTATTTTAATCTGATCTGTATGATGGCTCAAATATAATCCCTACAGGATTGACATCATTGATGTCATAGAACCAGTCTTTTATTCACACTGATCTTTCACTGTTGATTTTCAGTGAGTTTCAGAAGTTTGTATACTGTGTACCTGGGTAAAAGTATCAAGCTGTTTGTATACTCAAATGTTACTTGATTCACTGCTGGAAGATCTTGCAGGTGGCATGTTTGGCAGGCATTTATTGAATTTTCACTCTATTAACCCTCTTAAATTGACTTATTAACCTGGCAGACATAATAACTAAGATTTTTTTTTTTTTTAATCCACTTCATTACTCTTTCAACCCACTTGTTATGCTACATTATCTTACCATAAACAGCTGATGTGGCAGAAAAAATCTGATCAGAGGCGTATGTTTCACTGTGCTCTGCTTCCATTTCCCTTTCTACAGGTCTGCTTTTCAACAGCAAAGCCAGACAAGAAACTGTCTCCCAGGGAACAACCCCATGTTCCTGGTGGTGACAGGTCTCTATGGCAGTGCTGTGGGAAGGGGATTGCAAGGCAATGTGGAGAAAGGGTGTCACTGTTTTTTCAAACTTGCAAAAGAAATAGCTTCATATCCTGCAATGACGCCTAAGGAAAGAGACAAAATAAGGTGAGATTCTCTCAGCAATCTCACCACACAACATCTGCAGAACCTGCAAAGCAGGGTGTTGGATTTCCTAAGGCTCACCCAGGTGAGAGCTGCTAGAACTGATCCAGCAGGAGTGGAATGTGACCATTGATTACTGGAGAAGTTTGAAATGAAAGAGACGTGCAGTGGGCAGTTGTGTGCATCGAGTTGGCAGGGTGCATGACTGGAAATCAGGTTGCTTATGTTGCCTTCTAGCCTACCTTTTTAGTATTTCTTTCCTAGAGTTTAATTTCTCCTTTTTTCTTTCTGACTTCCTTTTTTCACACTTCTCTGATCTTGACCCTTTGTTTACTAGGCTTCTATTTTTTGTGTGTGTTGAAAAAAGTACTGTCTAATCTCTCTCAGATGTTCTTTTCAGCTTTTCTTATCTTCCTTGCAGTCACAGTAGAAAAGTCCTCAGCCTTTGCTTTTTCAAAGTAGTGTTTGTTAATGACATTTTTCTTAAAACACACTGTTCAATAATACAGAAATGCAAACATTGCAAACCTGAAAGGACAAGTAAAGCAAATACATGGGCTCTGAAATTCTCAATCACTACTTGCATTTTAATGTTTCATGATCTGCAATATCACTCATGGTATTTTTCAGTTATATGAAATGAAGGTGATCTTTTCACTTCTCAGAAAAAAAATCTTAAATAATTCATTATCTGTCTGGTACTAACGTCAATAAACATAGTCATCTTTTCTTGAGCTTTTTGACAGCAGTGCAGAAAAGGCAACACATTTAGGTATTACGAACTTCATTTGCTGAAACTTCCTTCTTCAGATTTATAATGCTCTCTTGTGGCCAGATCAAGCATCTACAATAAAACAGTATTCTGCTACGTTAAGAATATCCTCAGTCTCTTTGGCAACTAAGGTGGTTCTCAAATTGCTACAAAACACTACAAACATCCAAATCTCCCAACACAGATGTTTTAGAAACATGTATTCTCTTTTTTTTTTTTTCACTAGGCAAGTTACTCAAATTGTCCATTTTTCTAAAATGCATTCCAAATACTTAACTATTTGAAAGCTGAAGGAATGAAGAAAGCTTAGTCCTGTCATTGAAAGAATAGTTTAATATGATTTTTTTTTTGTCAGCCAATGTTCATTTTCAGCATGGATTTTTAGGTCTGTTATTCATAGGTTTTCAGATATATCACATGTCTCCTTGGTAATCACAAGCTTAGTGTTAAAAAATATATGCACCTAGAAACAAGAAAAATGCTTCATCCTGCCAGCATGTGCTCAACCCAGATCTGACTCTGTGCTTCTCCATTTCAAATGGACACTGAGCAAGGTTTACAGATTTGTATTTCTTCATTCTTTAAGGTGGGATATAGGAGTGCTGGCAAAACAGCAGCCAGAGGAGGGCTGTAAACAACCATGTACCACAGAGCCACACTCTAGTGACACTCCTGTCTTCATGACGCACCACAGTATATTTGGGATCCATCCAGCAGCAGAGCCTGCCCCTATCCCCTTCATAGTCCCATCCAGCCCTTCACGTTTCTTCCCTTTCTCCTACTCTACAGAGTGGAAGCTACCTGATGAACTGCCTAGTCAATGTCAGATACAGAGAAAGGTTGGGGAAAAACGGTCAATAAGTTCAAGAACACACCGACATCAAAATGAATTGGTGGGAAATACCTCCTCTGCTAGGAGTAGTTGATTGAGGTAGTAGATTCAGGAAGAAAATGCTTAAAGCTGCAGGAGGGTGGTATCTCACCCAGTTTTCACTTCTGTCTAATTAAATATCCATCATAATATCTCCCACATTTACATAATACTAGAAAGCACTCATAATCTTTGAAGTTCGTTGATTCACAGGCATTCATGGAAAGAAACAAAATATTGTTGGCAATTTTCAATAATTCTTTTGATCTGTAAAAACATATAACTGCAAAGACATAACTTAAGAAGTATCTCTTAGCTAGGCTAAAACATTTTTTGTATTTATGAGAACCAACCTCATCCATAAGATATTGGAAGGTGAGGAAAGAAGGAATGGAGGAAACTCAGATCTAGAGGCAGAAAAAAATGAACTGAAAAGCTGATTATTATTTTTTAGTATCTCTCACTGATTTGGGGATTTTTCTTTACAAAAAAACCCACCTAACTTTAATTCACTGTTTTGCTATTAACGTAAAAATAGCTGCTCAAAGGAATTGTAAGATGCACGATATCAAGTGGAATACTTAAACCTACTTCATATACAGTTCTCAGATAGAATATTTCAGGATAAGAAATCTGTTTTCCTGATTTTTTTTCCTGCTAAATTTCAATTACCCTTCAAATATTTCAGATTTTGTAAATAATTTTGACATTCTTCCTCTGTCTTAGTGCATAAGTAATATTAGCATCTGTCTTAACTCAGACAAAGTGGGGAGGAAAAGTGGATCCGTTTGTCTGTGCGGCGATCCAGACGCCAATAAGGTTACTCCCAGGGTGAATATCAAACAGTATTTATTTCCATCTCCGGCAAACCTAAACACACCAAGATGCTGGGGTGCACAACAAAGAGCCGGGGAACGCAGCCACCCAAAGTTACAGAAATAAACCCCCAGTAACAACTTAAGCCCCTATGATCCAAGCAGACACACATGCCGTGAGGTCAGGGAGAGAGGGGGGAGGTAGAGAGAAAGACAGAAACAGAAAGGGAAGAGCTAAGAAGTTACTGTATCACCACATGGTCCAGTTGCGTGGTCCAGTTGTGTGGTCCAGGCTGCTCCGATCCAGGTCTGTGCCTCAGTGCTGGCACAGCAGAGAGCTTGGAGAGGCGCCCCCATGGCCCGGCGCTCCCATGGCAGACCGCTCCCCCGGGAGCCCCGACCTCATGGACCCTGCCTGGTGCGACCACATGGCCCCAGTCTCCCCTCCCCGCCTCTTGCCAGTCCTTTGTGTACCCCCACTCTGTTTCCAGTCGGCTCCACAAGAGAAGTGGGGGGTGAGGGGGGTGTGGAAAGCGGGACGGCAGGGGAAAGCCGTGCCTGGTCCTAGTGCCTGGTCCTGCACTGTTGCCCACTGGACAAAACGTTTAAGGCAAAAATATCCAGTCTGACTTGACAGCATCGTTGGACAATTAGTGGATAATTGCTTTGGGAAACACAGAAACATAAAACTAACCTATAAGAAGATTTTCATTTTCACAGAGAGTACTCAAGTTACTAAACACAAACCAGAGGATGAGACTTGAAATTCTTGTTTGAGATTATTATTTCTGTGGAGTACAAAAGTTCTGCCTTTAAAGAGCAGATATACTCATTTCAGAGGCACTGTAACGTCCTATCAGCTTGTATGAGTAAAAAGGATGCTAGAGAGTGCTAAGTAAGGGGCTGGAGAACAGGCCTTATGAAGAACAGCTGAGAAACCTGGGGTTGTTTATCCCGGAAAAGAGGAGGCTGAGAGGAGACCTCATTGCTTTGTATAACTACCTGAGGGCAGGTTGTAGAGAGGAGGGTGATGGCCTCTTCTCCCAAGTGACAGAGGACAGGACAAGAGGGAATGGCCTCAAGCTCCACCAGAGGAGATTTAGGATAGACATTAGGAAAAAAATTTTCACAGAAAGGGTCATTGGGCATTGGAACAGGCTGCCCAGGGAGGTAGTTGAGTCACCTTCCCTGGAGTTGTTTAAGGCACGGGTGGACAAGGTGCTAAGGGTCATGGTTTAGTGGTTTAGTGTTTGATAGGAATGGTTGGACTTGATGATCTGATGGGTGTCTTCCAATCTGGTTATTCTATGATTCTGTGATTCTATGATTCTAAGTGAAGAACATAAAAATATTTCTAAATTTTGAAACCATTGAGGCTAGAAAAGTCCTCTAAGATCATCAAGTCCAACCATCAGCCCTACACCACTATGCCTACTAAACCATGCCCCAAAGTGCCACTTCTACACATTTTTTAAACACTGCCAGGGATGGCAACTCCACCACTTTCCTGGGCAGCCTGTTCCAATGCTCGATTGTTCTTTCAGTAAATAAATATTTCTCCTAATATCCAATCAAAACCTCCCCTGGTGAAATTTGAGGCCATTTCCTCCTGTCCTATCACTTGTTACTTGGGAGAGGAGACCAGCATCCACCTTACTACAACGTCCTCTCAGGTAGTTGTAGAAAGTGGTAGGTTCTCCCCTCAACATCATCTTCTCCAGACTAAACAGGGCCCCAGTCTCCTCAGCTGCTTCTCACTAGACCAATTCTCCAGGCACTTCACTATCTATTGCCCTTCTCTGGGCACACTCCAGCAACTCGATGTCCTTCTTATACTGAGAGGCCCAAAACTGAATACAGTATTCAAGAATATACAATATTCTTTTATAATTTACTGGCTAACATTTTGTAGCATCATGAAAAATATTTCCTGTTATGCTACGTGCTAAATATTCTTACACGTACTAATTCACTCTTTGAATTGCTTAAATTTTAAGAACTAATCCTTAGCTCTGTATATGCACATAAACACCAGCAACTGGCTAGATGAAGCAGTTTAATTTTTTTTCCTCTTAATCCCCTTAAGTTATTCTTCATGCTTCTGGTAAGCTAGAATTCCTTTTTGCTTATAGTATATACTATTAAATTTGACAGATAAAGTGAGTCCAAATGTGTGAAGTTTCTAAAATTGAAAAAAAAAAAGAAAAATCATCCTGTTGAAGAAGGAAGATGGCTTTCTTGGTAACCTCACTGAGAGAATGTAGTTTGATATCAGCTCTCAAAATCATTCAGAAATCCACTGCCAAAAGTTTTTTTTATGTAATTTCCAGCCATGGAAATGCTGTAATTGGAACTCACTGCACACTTGACACCAGGAAATGAAGCAGAGGAAGCAAGTCTAAAAATCACTTCTGTTTTCCATGGCGCTGCTTGTCTCCTTATGAAGGTATTACAGTGGTAAACTAGTGATAACATTGAAACACCTCTGTTAGCTTACTGTTTCCTTAGTTTTAATTTTATTTAACATTTAAATACATTTTAAATTAGACATAAAATTAAAATGATGTGTGTGTTATTCTACCATCCCTAAAAGAAAAAATGTTGAAAAACAACCAAACAAAAAATATATGGTAATTTGATATGCTAATAGCATTCCAGTGCACTATGAGTTTAGGCTTCATATGTAAGCTTCAAGATGAAAGATGTTTTTCAAGTGTGAAATTGTCTTAATTTTATTTTGGCATATGACTGTCCTTATATATTTTTAATTTGCATGAATATATGTTTGATTCTGCCATATTTATGACCATGCATACATGACTTCTTTAGAACACAGCAGTGAATTAATTCAGAGTATGATGGATTTTTAAGAGAAGTCTTCTTTATAAGCATATTGAAATATCAGTAGTACATTACTTGAGACACAGAAAAGACTATACTGCTAAGATTTAAGCTCTTTTAATACACTGTTCTCCTGCATAGCATTTTGGTGTGGGTTAGCAGCTGCTCATGTCACATGCTGAAACAGCTGTAAGCTTTAATATAGTGAATAATCTTTTTGCTAGCAGTCTTGCAGAGGGGCTGTTTAAGATTCGTTTTGATCAAATTGGCTTTAAAAAGCACAACCACATTTCTGTACTTGTCGCAGTTCCTATTCGGTCTCTGATTTTGTGTTCCTTTAGTTCATTGTTTATACCAAAATTTGTGGGATAGTTTTCAAAGACCACCTTATGAAAGGCAGGAACATTTACACACTGTTGTAAATATGAAATAGTTGTAAGAGGCTTGTTAGCGTTTTAAACAAGAAAATTTCAGAAATATGCAGTTTGGATCTCTGGGCTAGAAGACCAATAAAATCTAAGATTTTTTTGAAGCACGAGGCAACCAGAAGGAAATGTATTATATTGCAGTGCAGAAATTCTGAAGAAAAAAATCCCAAGGGTTAACACAGTCTTCTGGGTTAACTGAGTACACTGCTTTTCTGACAGGGTAGCATATGGCTCTGATGTCACTACACACAACCTGAAGACTTAATGGAAAATGCTCTGTAAAAATTACAAAATTCATAAAACACTTTTATAAACATAGAGGGAAAGTCTTAGGCTCCACAATATGTTACCACAATACATACTTGAACCAAGTATAACTGGTCCCTTGATAACACCCTATCCAGAAACCCTGGCAGCAACCAGGACTTGTTATACGCAGCAAATGCCACTTTACTTGCCGTTATTACCAATGAAACTGGAGTCTCAAAATAAATTCCTTCTATGCTTAAAGGCACAAAATGGCAAGACCTTTTCCTTCTCCTACCATCCTTCTCTGACATGAAGTAAGAGGATCACTCTTACAAGAGGAAAATCATTTGAGTATTACATTGCATTTCTTCAGTCTTATGCAGTTGTACTGACAGAACTCACAAAAAGTTGGCAGCAAACCATTGTATCAAAATGGAAGCTTAGACAAAAAAATAAGAAATCACAAAATTAGTATTTTAGGAAACACTGAGCTTTAAATTATTGTTTCTAGTAACTTAAAGTATGAGAAGTTATAGTTATACTACACTGTACTAATTGGTATGGTATACCTATGTACACTATACAAACATTTTTTCCTTCAGAATTCTGGATAACGTTCAGATGTCATATGACCTGATGCAGTTTTCTCTTTCATATTTGTTGGGTTTTGTATTAGCAGAATATGGACCTGTTTTTTTGCAAAGCAGAAAGTCAGATGGGCAGATGATGAGCAAATGTAAGTTTAATCATCTCCCTCTGAAAATGATGGCAAAACTTCATGAGTATATTTCACTGATTATGGATTTTAGCCATATAAATATTGTTGAGTAACCTAGAAAGCTTTGTTTCTTCGTCATTCTTTTACTAGTTTTATACCAGAGAAACTTAGTGTTTAATTTCTTTACATTTGCCTTTCTCTTTCTGAAGACATAAATTAGAAGGTTGTCTGTCTGAACATAGTCATTTCACTGCTATCTCCATTTCATACTCTTCTCCAGTAGTGTACACATATGGATTTTTTTTAACATTATGATTAAAATTATTCATTTAAGGGTCATGAGCTATTACCCTCTTTAAATTTCTTTGCCTAGTCGTTTGCTTTCATTTACGTTTTGTCATTGCTTCCTTTTATACCCTTCTACATTAATCCGTTTTCAATCATTACATTATTATTCTACTGTGCCTCCTTTATGTTTTTGTCTATATTTTTCATTTGACATTGTGTCCTCTATCCTGTTAAATTCTATTTTCCTTTAATTTCATTTGCATTCTCTCCAGTGTGATCTTACCAACCTCATTCATTTGTATTGTTATGCTCTGTGTCATCTGATCTTTTCAGTACCTTTCAGATTCTCTTTTTCTATTGTCATTCCCAAAGCATCTTTTTTGGTGGAGAGGGAGAAGGGGATACAGCTACTTGTGATAATGTCAACTATTTCAAAAAGGATTTTTTGTCATTAAGGTAACCTTTCCCTTGGATTTGAACATAAAACACTGAGACTTCCATACGAATTTCAAACCTAATGGGATTCTACAGTGTAACTTAGAAATTGTTGGATTTAGTAGTAGTTTGAGTAGTAGGTAAAGGTAAAAGTTAAACATTATGTAAATAGGTGAAAATAGGTCTTTAGTTTTTAACAGAAGAGAGTAGGATAGTATGTGTATACATACACAAGCAGAACTTACTGTATAGCAGTTCTTTGTCAATATGTAATAGTGCTTCTCCCCTCAAAACTGTGCATTAGCTGCCTTAAGAAAAGAACAGCCTTTTTTAATAAGGAAGTCAAGCATAGGGATTTCTGCTGACTCAGAGATGCTATGTACTTCTTGAATTCCATTTGTTTTCTTGTAGTCTTCATCTTCTCTGTGTACATTAATGCAAAGCTATATGTGTTATATCCTGATTTGCATGAAATCTTTTCCTCTTAATGAATAATTTTAACATGGCAAATTTAAAGTTAGGAATTTTAAGATATCAGAAAAAGCTTTTCTTTTGGCATACAAATGTTATTCTTTCTCACTGTTGAATTATATGATGAGTAATGTATGATATGATACATATGCCTTATACTGATTTAGGTGAATGCATTCTTTATGATACTTTGAGACATAATAATAGATGAGGAATGAGAAAACATATAATACACATATTTTTAAGGTAGACTTGAAAGGTAATTGATCCAAAGATGTTTCAAAAAAAAATGATGACTTGAATTACTTAACTGTATAGGAAGCAAAAGCTGCTTCTCCCTTCTGGTGTCCCTCCCCAGCCTTCACAGACACTCTTCTTGTCTATAGGCTGTCTGTCTTGCCATTAGTGCTCCTAGTGTGTCTGTGTCACAGATTAGAAGTGACAGTAGTGTAATTTGGTAGGGCCAGATGTTGCTGGAGGTGTCTTTCTGCAGTGAAGGATTGACTTCCAGGTGACAATCCTAACCTGAGGACTGTGATCCATATGTTGAGAAAGCCTTCTTAATTCAAGGTCGGTATTCTCTGACCACCCAAACACATATCTACACGTGAACACCTCTAAGAGGTCATTCTCCACAATATATTTGCATTTTACCACAGAGGGAGTCATTGCTGGCTTTTGCTGTGTCTGAGCATGCTTGATGATAAATTCTGTAGAACTCTAGTTTAACTTTCAAGTAGCTCTGCAAAGTGACTATAAGTTATTTTCTGAGATGGATGTGACTTGCTTTAGTTCCCCAGCAGGCCACATTTTTATATCTTGACTACAAGGGTTTATTGAGCAAGTTTGTTTCTTCTGTACTCATGAAGTGCTTCCATAAAAGGAGATCTAGGAAGTTTTGAATGTAGTGACATCTTTATTTCTCTCATTTTCTAGGCTTCATGATATTAGACATAGAAACTATAATTTTATGACAAGGAGATCACTTTTAAATATGTATCTTGTTTCCACTTTAAGTGTTTTAACTAAGCTTATTTCAGTCCATGCTAAAATTGACAATACTAAATTGTTTAGCAAAGTACTGATTCTAGCCCCAGTATCTGCATTTAGAGAGGACTTATGGACTGTACATTTGCATTTAACCCTGTAAGTACTGATTATATGACTCACCCAAGCTACATTATGTCTGCAAACCATACAATATTTCATTGAAAGAAGGATGATTGGCTGTTTTTGTCTTTCACTGCCATGATTCTGTCTTTGTAGACTCATTAATAATCCTAAAGTTAATACTTATCTATATGCAGATAATAAATGCACCTAAATCAAAGGCATGTTTCAGAGTAGGACTGCTGATGAGCTCTGAGCTCCAGACAAGAATGTTGAATATAACTCTTTATATATTCCCTGTGCTGGCCTGAGACAAGAATCTCTGTACACAACTAATTAATTTTCAAAAGCAACATTAACCAAACAGACAAATTCTTCTTTCCTTTTAAAAATAATATTTTAAGAGATCAAAGGGAGTCTAGCACTATGTTCTACAGAACAGAGCACTGGCTGAAGTAAAGTGGTAAAGGAAATGCACTTGAAAAGCAGCAAGCATGGAGGAAGATCAAGACCTAATCTTTAGATTACAAAAGGCAATGACTTGTAATATGTCACTAGTCAGGAAAGTCCCATTGATAATTTAATGATAATGGATTGCTCTTAATGTTTTCCTTTAGGTTTACTTCGTGTTTCAAAAAACAGAAGAAGCCGAATAACTCTCATACATTATGAGAAGATTAATGTAAAGAAGGGCTTAAATAAGTAAATCTTGGTTGTTTCTCTCTAACAAGGCACTTGGCTTAGAGTAGATGTGTTTTCCTTTGATTTCTGACTGTCTTATCTATCTTTACATAGAGAAGAAGCAGCTTTTGTGTTTCTTCAGCTCTTACTGACCAGTGCCAATCCCTTCCACATTAGACCCCAAGACTGGGATTTTTCATGGAACATGGAATAAATAAGTAAAAATGAAATACCACCAATGTCTCATTGCAAACTGAGGAGAAAGTGTGTGCAATACCAGAATACAGAATGTATGTATCAGAGATAGTAGGGCACAGCAAGAAGAGTTTGTATTATTACAATTTATTATTTGAACCCAGGGTCCCAGTCCTTAGTACTGGGTTGGCTCTGTGATAGAAAATCTTGGAAGATGCAATTGTGTAGGCCATGGAGGTACTCAGCCAGTCCCTGAGGAATTCATACATAAACACAGTACAGTTAAAATTTTACTTTTCTGCTTAAAAAACCTTTTAAGGCAATGCAACAGCTTTTTCCTCTGAAGCACGCCCTAGTTTACCTCCAATCCAGTAGGCTCCAGGCAATAACTGCAAACCTTACAAACCATCACTGCAGCTGTTTTGTCAGGAGGAAAGGATAGATACTGTTCTCTCCTTCTTCTTCCCACAAATGAGTATCTAACTAGAAAATTCTGCAAGGAGGATGACAGAAGCCACTTTCCTCAGCTGCTTCTTCCTTATGCCCTACACACACAAAAATGCGTTTTTGTAGAAGGAAGGTGTGATCAAGGCACCAAGAGGTAATAAGATACAGTGTGACAGTATTTTCTAGCTGAATCATGCCCTTAAACATTCAGCCTAAACATTAATCATTGAGTGACATCAAGGATTCACTTCAAAATTGGATCTGACTAGTGCACTTAATTTACCTACTGCACCAAACAGCTGTTCAGCTTCTGTTGAATTTGAAAGCAAATGTAATTAGTGCATTTTCACTGTTGCTTCCTTATTACATTGCCAGCCCTTATCATTGGAACAGTTAATTACTGCAGAGACAATGGCTTGACTTACCTGATACAGTACATGATTATTCATCATTGATACATCTTTTCTTCTTCAATGGTAATTTTTTTAACATCCCTAACAGTACTTAACAGTGAATACTCTTGATCTTTTGTGGTGTTATATCTTCTCAAAAATTACTCAAATTCTCCAGGTAGCTTACTTCTTTAGATTTTAATGAGACATGAGGTATAACATCAGTTGACACTGCATGTAACTGGAAAAATGATTTGATTATGTACTTCACAGCAAAGTGTACTACTCAGTCATTGCCCATCTCTTTGTACTTGAAGACTTTTCCCCTTCCTCACAGACCAAAGACCTGCTGAGAGAATCACTTTATTTGATCAATAGCTTAAAAATAATGCTGCTAAAAGAAAAGATTTTTCCATAATTAGTCTTGTTCTCAATACACATTTTCCACTCCTGCACATTTTGGGTTTTTTTTCTATAGCTTTGAGTGTGGTTTTTTTCACTCCCCTGTGCCTCAGTACTCCATCACTAAAATGGAGGCAGCTGATTTCCCAGTCGTGCTTACTATATGTCACAGGCTTGTCTTGGATACAGCCTCTTTCCACAAAAGGAAATACTATCTGCATGAAATGTGAGGATTCTACAGTTATCAGTGACCGCTGTGCTGATGAAGGACAAATTGCACAATATATCTGCTAGTCCTGGATATTTCTGCAGTGCACGTGCAGATCAGCTGGGCTGTGCTGGCGTGATAGTGCACCAAACTTCTCAGAAATGCCAGTTTTAGTAATTTTCTGCACATTGGCAGGCATATGCAAAATAGCACTAAGCTGCTGCATCCTTCTTCCATCACACTGCAGATATGCCTGGCTACTCTGACAAAGGAAGGTCACCTAAATTGTCTAGACTGGTTTTAGGAAGTTCCACAGTGCTGTATGGTCATTAGTCATCTTTTTCACACATGGAAACTTGTAACCATTCCTAGAAGAAAAGAAATTAAAGCAAGGAAATGTATGAAAAAAAAGGTTATGACTGTTTAGGATTGAGAAACTATGGAAAATTCTTAGCAAAGATGTTTGAATAAAAAGGAATTTTTGAAATAGTATGATGTTCAGGGATAATCTGAGGGAACTGAAACACTGCTCCTAAAGCAATTCGGGAGGTAAATAGTCCTGTCAGCTGCTGCAGCACTACAGTGGCACATAGAGGTCAATAAAGTAGCACTGAAAAGGCTTCTCTACCACCTGAAAGAGACTATAGTTTTCAAAGGTTTTGCATGGTTTGAGAGATCAATACCTCACATTTATTCAGGTTGCTCATTCTTTCTTCTCACAAGTATGCTTCTCCCTTTTTGTCCAACTTGCTACATGAAACTTTCTTGTCATTATATATATTACAAAGAATCCCCAACAAAAAGGCTGCATAAGCAACTAAGCAGTCCACAAACAATAAACTGTAAAGCAAAATCTGATCTGCACATCAAACCCGTGTAATAGCTGGGAGCTGCAGAGAAGAGCAGATGTTTGTTTTTACATGCTATACCATTCATTCTGACTTTCAGTAGGCTTTCAATCTGTTTCAGTATTAGCTCATTTTATTAGTTTGGTTTTCTTTTTTAAACACTACCTTAAGATTATTTTGGGGTACCTCATTTCATAGCATGAGGAAGAAGTGTTTGAGAAAAAACAACATGTGGAACACAGGTAATTTGGCAGTCACTGCTGATGTTGGCACAGATTAAGTTAAACTTAATGCAGTTACATTTCACCTCCTCAAAGAGCGGCTTCTGCAGCTTGCTTGAGTCACTGAAAAAGCTTGAACTTTATGTCAAAGCAATCTTCTCTGTGTGGGGATAAAAAATAGGTATTAGGCAACTTCAGAATCATAGAATCATAGCATAGCTGTGTTTGAAGATCATTTAGTTAAAGATCATCTAGTTCCACTCTCCCTGCCATGGGCAGGGACGCATATCTCTAGAACAGATTGCTCAAAGCTCTATCCAACCTCATCATTAACATTTCTAGCAACGGGACTTCCACAACATCTCTGCACATCCTGTTCCAGTGCTTCTCCATCCTCATGGTGCATAATCTAAATCTACCCTCTTTTTCTTTAAAGCCATTATCCTTTGTCTGATCTCTACATACCCTTCCAAAAAGTCCCTCTCCAGCTTTCTTGTAGGCCCCCATTAGGTGCTGGAAGGCTGCTATAAGCTCTCCTCAGAGCCTTCTCTTCTCCAGGCTGAACAAGCCCAACAGAACACATGGGGACAATCATATCCCTTGAGTGGCTGCTCACAATTCCTTTGTTACAACCCAGGACATGGTTGGCTTTCTGGGCTGCAAGTGCATATTCCCAGGTCATGTTGAGCTTCCTATCCACCAGCACCTCAAAGTTCTTCTCTTCAGGGCTACTCTCAACCCATTCTCTTCCCAGCCTGTATTTGTGCTTTTTGACTGCCCCAATCTAGGTGCAGGACCTTGCACTTGGCCTTGTTGAACTTCATAAGGTTTATATGGACCCACCTCTCAAGCCTGTCAAGGTCTTTCTGGATGGCTTACCTTCCCTTCAGCATGTTGACTCTGTCACACAGCCTAGTGTCAGAAAACGTGATAAGGGTGCTCTCATTCCCACTGCCTATGTCACCAACAAAGATAACAAACCACACTGTTTCCAATGCCAGCCCCTGTGGAATGCCACTCATCACTGATATCCACTTGGACATCAAGCTGTTGACTGCAGCTCTTGGAATTCGACCATCCAGACAATTTCTTATCCACTGAGTAGTCCAGCCAACAATCTATGTTTCTCCAATTTAATGACTAGAATGTCTTGTTGGACAGTGTCAAACACTTTGCATAAGTCCTGGTAGAGGATGTCAGTTGCTCTTCTTTTATCCACAAACTTTGTAGCCCCATCATAGAATGCCACCAATTTTGTCAAGCATGATTTGCCCTCAGTAAAGCCATACTAGCTGTCACCAATCACCCCCATTATTTCCCTTGTGCCTCAGCAGATTTTCCAGGAGGATCTGCTCCGTGATCTTACTGGGCACAGAGGCGAGACTCACAGGCCTCTAATTCTCCTGGTCTCGCTTTTTTTGCTTTTGAAAATGAGCATAATCTTTCCCCTTTTCCAGTCAGTGGAAACCTTACCAGACTGCAACTGTTTCTCACATATGTTGGATAGGGGCTTAGCAATTTCATCCACCAATTCCCTCAGAATCCCTGGATACACCTTGTCAAGTCCCATGAACTTGTACACTTTCAGGTACATTAGATGGTATCAAACCTGACCTTCACCTACGGTGGGTGGTTCTTGTTCTCCCAGTCCCTGCCTTTGCCTTATGCAGCTTAGGTAATGTGGCTAGAACACTTGCTGGTGAAGACTGAGACAAAAAAGTCATTCAATATCTCGGGCTTCTCCATATTTCAGGCAACCAGGTCTCCTGTTTCCTTCTAGAGAGGACACACATTTTCCTTGGTCTTACTTTTATCACTGACATGCCTACAGAAGCTTTTCTTGTTACCCTTAATATCTCCAGCCACATATAATTCTATGATGGTTTTAGCTTTCTTAACCTTATCCATAGCTGCTCAGGCAGTTTCTCTGTATTCCTTCCAGGCTATGTGTCCTTGATTTTACCCTCTGTAAGCTTCTTTTTTTGTGTGTTTGAGTTGGTCCAGGATCTCCTTGTTCACCCAAGCAGGCCTTCTGACATATTTGCTTGACTTCCCCTTTGTTGGGATTCATTGTTCCCAAGCTTGGAGGAGGTTATTGTTGTCACTTCGGACTGTTCAGAAGGTTAGTTGATAAAGTCCTGTGGGAGACAATCCCTAAGGGCAAGGGAGCCTATGAGATCTGGGTGCTTTTCAAGAAGGTAATCCTAGCAGCACAGGAGAAAGCCGTTCCCATGTTCTGGAAAAGGAGCCAGAATATTTAGAGTAATTAATGAGGAAACAAACCTGCAATCAAGGAAAAAAAGTGAAAAGCAGTCTTCTCAAAGGTCCTAAAGGCCTCCTTTTCTTCTATAATCTATGTTCTTCAATGCTCTAAATGACATTTTGCTATGTACATTTTCTCTGCTGATCTTCAAAATTTCAGCTAAGCATTTCATAGTTATAACATATGACAGGAGCGCTTCATTCATGTCTCTACTTCACCAGAAGGAAGAGAAACAAGAAGACCACTTCTTATTGAATTTTTTTTTGCCTAGCACATAATCCCTCAAAATGGTACTTCAGAGATTTCCTGTGCAAAATGATAAGGACACATGCAAAAAATGTAAAGGAGCAGAATGGCTGAATTGAGGAGGAAGGGCATGTGCACAGTAGTGTGGCACCACATTCTGAGGTTAGAAATGATATAACCTTGAAGGAATTTCAGGGTGCACATTCCGAGTGCATCTGCCTCCTCCTCCTTTTGTTCCCTTGTCATCAGTCTCTTCAGGCTCTGAATTTTCTTCCAAATTTCAATCCATTCCAATGCACTAGTCTCAGTAGTACTGAAACCTTCTCAGAAGATAGGGAAATGCCATAAGACCCATTTTAGAATTGAGAAAGAGCAGCTGAAACACAAATGCAGAACTGCTGTTTGTTTCTCAGGGTGAAGAAACATTAAACATGTTTCTCAGGATAAAGTGAATCAATCTTTCACTATAGAGTTGCCTTTCATCTTGAAACCTGCTATTTGGATTCCTGCTCTATCTTGAGTGAAAAGGATGTAAGGTAATCTTTAAACTCTTAAGGATGGGATGTTTCAGAGCTTCAAACATCTCTCCACTTCCAATATAGGTTATCACATCTACAGTATCCCCACAAAATTTTGCTTTCTTTTCTGAAATAAAGCCAGCCATATAATGCTTGTAAGCTGGGATATTAGAGCAGCTCACCTACTATAGCAAGTGTTTGTTACTTCCACTTCAAAAGATGTCAGCTGGTCCTACTGGTTACTCATTCTTCTTCCTGTTAATGCTTATAATATGGGACTCAGCATTTTCATTTTATCACCTGCCTCTATCATGTCTGCCAGGAGGAGCAGTGAGATATTTGGAACCAAAGGTAGTTCCTAGGTGTCACGAGTATTTAAATCTTCTTGAAGTAATTTACTAAGTACCTAGAGTTTTTCCAACAGCTGTGTGGATAAGAAGTTAGGAGGATACTGGTGGATAAGAGGCTAGGACCAAACTGATAGAAAATAAACTGAGGCAGGTGCTTCATAATGGGTAAATGAAGCTGACATGAAGGACTAAAGAGCAGAGATAGCAGTGGAAAAAAACTGTGACCTGAATTTTAGAAATTCAGTGACTGATTCAGTAGTTTTGAAATTGAATGTAATAAAATTAAAGCATATGAGTAAATAATATTTGTCTTCTTTTTTCTACTGGACGGATACCTGTCAGGACGTAGTATACAGTATAATACTTATAACTTTTTAGGAGGAAAAGAACTGTTATGAAGAAGGGTATAGATGAGGCAGTAGAGAGAAGATGTGTCCTGTTTTAGTATCAACATTCAACCTCTTGGCAAACACTTCCTTCAAAGAAGAATCAGCCTGATTTCAGGAATATGAGCTATGCTTGGATTAGCAGATGAAATGGAGCAAAGGCACGGATTACTAATATCAACACTGCTCCATTTTTAGTGTTTTCCTAGCATGGCTTTGGACTGTAAGCATTAGCAGCTATTGTCCAGGTTTTGTTCAGCATTTTACAATACACAGCTTAGCTGCAGACACCCAATTTCAAGGGGAAAAGATCAATTTACACCTGAAGACATGAGTCAGCTGTGATGCCTGGGGCAAAGTGATCATGAGATGGTAGAATTTTCAGTTCTAGGTGAGGTGAGGAAGGGGTTTATCAGAATGGCCACATTAAGCTTCCAGAGAGCAGACTTTAGAGTGTTCAGAAGGCTGGTTAATAAAGTCCCACGGGAGAGAGTCCTTAAGGACAAGGGAGCTCAAGACAGCTGGGTGCTCTTCAGGAAGGAAATCCTGGCAGTGCAGGAGCAAACTCTCTCCATGTGCCAGAAAAAGAGCTGGCTGGGAAAATAAACAGTTTGGTTGAGCAGGGAGATCTGGGTGGACATCAAAAAGAAGAGGAATGTCTATGAGCTTTGGAAGAAGGGGCAGGTATCTTGGGTGGACTACTGGGAGGAAATGAGATCATGCAGAGGAAAAATCAGGAGGGCTAAAGCAAAACTAGAATTCAGACTGGACAAGTCTGTGAAAAAATATGAAATTTTATTCTACAAACACATCAATAGTAAAAGGAACACTGAAACAGGCTGCCCAGGGAGGTGGTTGAGTCACCATCCCTGGAGGTATTTAAAAGATGGCATAAGAGTCAGATAAACAAGGTGCTCAGGGACATGGTTTAGTGGCAGATAGGAATGTTTGGACTTGACGATCCTGGAGGTCGTTTCCAACCTGGTGATCTATGATTCTATGTTGATTCTTAGGGCAGTCTCTAACTTCTTCCATGTAGTAACATACATATCTGTATCTATACATGCACAATTTCTCCATGATTATGCAGTTTTCTCAGTGTTGTTCTCCAGTAAATTATCCATGAACAGCCAGAAGCCAGGCTTCTGGATGCCCACTACTCACAAGCACAGATACACAGGGATCCAAAATGCAATCTGAGCAGAGGTGAGGGACTGAGGGTAAATCCTCAACAGCCTCTGTGGGGAAGGTTGGTAAGCTGCTGGTGAGACCACACTACCAGGTCACAGCTTTGTGGCAGAATAAGACTATAAAGCAACAGTCCTTTCATATGCTCCAAAAGGAAGCAGAACTAGATATTTGTAGGGCAAAATTGAGATCACTGGCATCTTCATGTAGCATTATAGACATAATTATCTCCCTAGAGACAGTCATCATCAAGCACGTCATACTGCCTTGCAGAGACGATTACTGAAGGAAGCAGTAATCCTGCTTAAGTGTCTCTAAACAGGAACAAAAGGAAAAGTATATGAGCAATTACAGCCACTGTTACAGAGCAAATATTCAGGGCTATGGAAAAGAAAGTTAGAGAGTGAGACAACAAAAATTCAGCTGATTCAAAAATCAGCCATGCTAAAGTAGCTATAATTGGACTATGTGATCAATGACAAATCCAGTTCTAGTCAACATATAGAGACAGCTGCAACTTATTCCCACTGATACTGAGAGGCAACGCAGCATCAGGGTGACAAGGTGTGGCCAGGTACTAGCAATGGGCAGTTTTGAAGCCAGTGGATGGACATGGCCTATTAACACAGAAATTTTTAAAAACACAACCAAAACTACTACCACTTTAAATGCACAGTAGTTGGCGCAAAGGTGGTACCATTTCCAGATAATGTTACTAAAGCAAGAAACCAGTTTCGCTGAAATATGATGTCTGACTGTCTCCACTAGAAAGGGAAAGTTCATAGTCACACTGTGTCTTCTCTAGCAGTGTAAAAGAAACAAACTGTAAGAAGATTGACTCCTCCAGCACATGCTGTAGTCAGCTGAAGGCTCTCAAAACAGTGAGTAAGAAACCCAAAGTGCACACATCCCTCAGGCTTGGTGGAGCTGCTTGAGGAGGGAACTGAGGAGAACAGAAAGCCCAGACATCCTCACACTCATGGAAACCAGAGATGCCAGATGTGCCTCTTCATTTTTGCAGTGTTTAGCATTTTCACAGTGGTGAAAAGCCCTCAAGAATGTTTTGGATGATCAGGAAACCTTCCCATCAGGGAAAACAGCTTTGCAAAGGAGTCAGCATGTAGTAGTACTGAATATATAGTGCTTGATTTGTCTGGAACTAAGAAAGGCTCAGCTTGCAATGTTGAAAATAAGTTCTGTTTTGCTGAATCACCCAGCCCCTGACAATCTGTGCTACACCTTTAGCCAGGTACACTGAAGAAAAAAAAAAGTCTCCAGACATCGCCTACTCTCAAAACTATTCCAGTGACAACAGATAAAGACAAAGCAGGGCTTTCAGACATCAGGCCTGCAGCTTGCAACAGTTACTATCTAAGGCAGTGGGAGAAGATAGTGAGAGAAGATGTCTTTATCAAGCTTAACAGAGCCAGAAGAGGAGTAGCAGCCTAAATACTAAGGAGCTGGAGGTCAGGAGAAGAGCAGAAATCTCTGGGGCCCTGGGAACTTCCAAAGAGACCTTGAGAAATGGAAAAAAACCATATTCTTGAAGTCAATGCAAGAAATTACAATAGTACCCAAGTACAGAACTTGCCTGGGATCCATTATGCAAGTAACACATAATGCTAAATGAAGGAATGAAGACAAGTCAATAGAAGTGGTTAATCAGCCTTTGTAGCACTACTATAATTTTGAGCAGCAGGGGTTACAGAAGGACCTCAGGCCTCAGGCTAAAACAGAGGAATAACACTGAAGCAAACCCAGCACTTCTCACTTTCTATTAATGCAGGAAAATGGTGAATTTTTACTGAAATAGAGATACTAACTCTATGGAGTGACAACATCTCTTCATTTTGCAGCACCAAGATAACTGTCTCAGCTGTTAGCAGTGCAACTAAAGTGCATGCCACTGAGATGCTAGGAGTTGGATAAGTGTAGAAAAAAATCATGAGTTTGAAACCTTTGAACAAATGAATATATGCAGTTGATAGACACTTGCTGATTCACTGATCTAAGATAACTGTCCAAGAAAATTACATTTTGAGGCAGATATACCACATATAATTCTGAATACAGCATTTAACAGCAGAGGGGAAGGTCTCTGCTGTCCGCAGTCTGCAGTGCTGTTTACCCATTTATCACTGTTCAACAGAGCCCCCATCACAGCCATGGCTTTCAGGTAGCAACACCATACTCCAGGGCTGGCCACGGTGTGAAAACTGAATGCTAGACCCAACACACTTGAAGGTGAGGGGAGTGAGAAAGCTTTGCCTGCTGAGCAGCAAACAACTGTCTGCCATTTTAAATGAGAAAAATCAGAAAAAGTGTAACATAGTTGGTTATGTAGGTGTGTTGGAAAAGTGGCCAAGAGAAGGCGTCATATAGATAATTAAACCCAGTCTGAAGGTGGGAAATTGTTGACATCATCCAGTTCATTTTAATATTAGAAACTGTATGATGATGGGGTTTACATTTTCAGATTCTGCCAGGCATCCACTACTACCTCAATGACACTCAAAAACCAAGGAGTGCAGAACCTGATGGTGTGCATACGTCGTGATTGGCATACCGACAGCTGGTAGGGCATGCTCAAGAATGGTGCAAGGGTTTCTGCAGAATGAAAAAGTACTTCAACCATTGTATAAAGTACTTGGTATGACACCATCAGAAGTGAAACCTAGGTAAAACACAGATGTCCAATTCCAAGTATACTAGTCCATCAACTAGAGCAAAGGGTCAAGCACATATATTTAAAAAATACATCAAACTACTTTTATTGTATTTTAAAAATCTTTGAAAAGTAAAAATCTATGAAGCTACAGCAGACTGTAGATAAAGGTCATGTCAATACAAATGATAATTTAATAATACAAACTGTACTCTGGTACTATCCTTTATTGTCAGAAAACTATGTGAATAAATCAAATAGCAATTGTTAGTTAGATTGAAATCAATACAGTAGCTTGTGCACTATTTGAAGACAGGAGTATAGGCTGTTGGAGAGAACACCACCACAAGTCTGAATTAAAAATACACTTAAGAGCTAAAGTTTTGAAATTTCTCTCTTAACCTTTTCATGCTTTGGTTATGAATTGATATAACAGGAATAATGACACTTTCTCTCCCACAAGTATTTGTCATGTGATTGAACTGTCAGAGTTTGAAATACGATCACAATTATCCCTCAAGAGGAATCTGGACAGGTTGGATCAGTGGGCCAACAGCAGCTGTATGTGGTTCAACAAGACTGAGTACTGGGTCCTGCACTTGTGTCACAACAACCCCATAAAACTCTATGGCCTTGAGAATGAATAGCTGGAAAGCTGTCTAGTGGAGAAGGACCTGCGGGCATTGGTTGATAGACAGCTTAGTATGACCTATCAGTTTGCCCAGGTGGCCAAGAAGACCAACAGCATCTTGTCTTGTTTCAGAGATGAGGTGGTCAACAGGACTAGGGAAGTGATCATCCTGGTATACTTGGTGCTGGTGAGGCTGCACTTCAATTACTGTGCCTAGTTTTAGGCACCTCACTACAGGAAAGACATTGAGGTGCTAGAGTGTGTGCAAAGAGGAGCAACAAAGCTGGTGAAGGATCCGGAGCACAAGTATTACCAGAAGCGATGGAGGGTTGTTGTTCAGCCTGGAGTAAAGAATAGGTTTTCGCCCTCTAGAGCTACCTGAAAAGGTTGTAGTGAGGCTGGTCTTGATCTCTTCTCCAAAGTAACAAGTGATAGGACAAGAGGAAGTGGCCTCAAGCTGCAACAGAGGAGGTTTAGACTAGATTATCAGGAAAAAAATCTTCACTGAAAGGGCTGTCAGGCATGGAACAGGCTGCCCAGTGAAGTGGTTGATACACCATTCAAAAGAACTATTTAAAAGATGTGCAAACTTGGTGCTTAGAGACATAGTTCAGTAGTGAACATGGCAGTGCTAGATTNAGTGGAGAAGGACCTGCGGGCATTGGTTGATAGACAGCTTAGTATGACCTATCAGTTTGCCCAGGTGGCCAAGAAGACCAACAGCATCTTGTCTTGTTTCAGAGATGAGGTGGTCAACAGGACTAGGGAAGTGATCATCCTGGTATACTTGGTGCTGGTGAGGCTGCACTTCAATTACTGTGCCTAGTTTTAGGCACCTCACTACAGGAAAGACATTGAGGTGCTAGAGTGTGTGCAAAGAGGAGCAACAAAGCTGGTGAAGGATCCGGAGCACAAGTATTACCAGAAGCGATGGAGGGTTGTTGTTCAGCCTGGAGTAAAGAATAGGTTTTCGCCCTCTAGAGCTACCTGAAAAGGTTGTAGTGAGGCTGGTCTTGATCTCTTCTCCAAAGTAACAAGTGATAGGACAAGAGGAAGTGGCCTCAAGCTGCAACAGAGGAGGTTTAGACTAGATTATCAGGAAAAAAATCTTCACTGAAAGGGCTGTCAGGCATGGAACAGGCTGCCCAGTGAAGTGGTT